>JBBPMG010000011.1:0-147381 GCA_038090195.1 Boletellus deceptivus
CGCCCGTGCCGGCCGCCTCCCAGCCCAGCCCCATCCTGCCCTCTCAGTCGCACCTCTCCCAGCATCCGGCAAAGCCTCCAGCGAACGCGTCGGTCGCGTTGCGTCCCTCGTATCCACAGATGCACCACGTTCCCCATCCCCACGCGCACACTCGGCTGCGTCATTCTCACCTCAACTTTGCGGACGATCCATACCCGGCCGAGGAATCGCCTCAGGGAACATCCAACGCTGACGACAGCATGATGGCCTATGGTTCCCAGACGGGCAGTTAAACGTGCACCACGCCGTCTGCCTCCCACACTTTCTTGAGGTCTCGTGCTAGCAGACACTTTCTTTCCACACGCGGTTGTAGTCACATCGAGTTTTGCCTGCCGTCTGCCATGCGTGCTCGCTTACATTCATAGATTACTGTCTCCTTTTTGGATTAGATCTTGTTGGTATCGCTGTCATACGACATCAATCAGACGCTTTTTGCATCTACTCGACCTCCATGACATCCTCCGCTTGAGCCACCGCGACGGGCGTTCGAGCGGGCTCGTCTCGTCGCGGATCCGACTCTGGTTCCGACCGCTTTGGGCTGGGTGGTCGCAGCACGCGGTAGAGCACGAGTGCTTGCGAGGTCTGGCGAGTCAGACGCGGGAGGGGCGGCGGACGGGTGGTCTGCCGCTTGATGCATTCGAGCGCCGCGCGAGAGATGTGCACCTCCTTGATGTCGAGCTGGTCCTCCGTGGCCTGCCGGCCGTCGCTGGCAAGCGAGATCACTGTGGAATCGGATGGCCGTCGGACACGCGGCGTGGAGGAGGCAGCACGCTTACCGGTAGGTTCGACCTCCATCTCCATGGACTCGGACGTGGGTGTGCCGGGCTCATCGACAGAGCTCGGCAGGACAATGTTGACGGGTTCCTGGACGTGAGGACGTGGTTGGCGTGGCCACATGTCCACGTCCTCGGAGGCGTTGCCCAGCGTCATGTGCGCCAACGTGTGCTCCAGGGAGCTGTATCTGGCACGCTTCCGGCGCCGGGCAGGGTCGTCGTCGTCGTCATCGTTGGCAGACGGTCTGCGCTTCAAGGACGGGGAGCTGAACCAGGGATGATGGATGGGTCGTGCCCACGTCGTCATTGGTTGCAGAGTGTGTGTGCGAGAACAGCCGGCGTTTTGTACCCCCGACAGAACGAATGAAACCGCTGAGCTGGGTTCGACTAGACGGCAGCGTAACGTATGGTACTCTATCACGAGGCGACAGTCCTCCACTCGTCCCGAATCTAGTTCTCGTCCCTCGTGGCCCGTGTTCTCTCGTGCATCTCTCCCGCTGCTCGCTTCACGCCCTGACCGCCGGCCCAGCCCCGTGCGCGGAGCCAGCCCACTATCCGGGGCGTCAGAGCGGCGGTGAGGCCGACGCGCACGGGGAGAAAGAGCGTCTTGTGGATCGTGTACGCCAGCACGAGCATGGCGTACAGCCCCTCGTGGCCGCCGGTGGCTGGCGGGGGGCTGTCGACCTCGTCCCTGCCGGGCTCTGGGGGCGTGGTGTTCAAGAAGCCAAAGAGGACTTGCTTGACGTATGTGGCAGCCTGGGAGACCTGCTCTGCGCCGAGGAGCTTGATGCCGACAAAGGCGACGGAAAAGTCGAGGGCAGAGAAGACGAGGTAGACGCCGAGGGCATACCAGCCGTACGATTTTACGAGGTGCTTCAGGCGCTGGGAGACGGAGGGGGGCGGGGTGGGCGGGGAGGCGGTGCGGTAGCCGCGGGGGAGGAGGGCGCGCCTGGAAGCGGTGGGGAGCAGGGGCGGGCGCGGTCTGAAGAGGGGCAGGATCCGGCGGAGCATCGCGATGGTGGTGGAGGAGCGCCGGAGAATGCCGACTCGCCTGTACAGTATGTATGCGGTTTTATTCGGAGCGCTGCCCGCACCCGCACCTTGTCTTCGTGAACCCAGCAGAGCCTCTCTGCGCCGTCTCGCGAGAACTGCTCCACGTCGAAATCGAGCTCGGTTGATGCATACTGCAACAGCCCTCTGCGGCGGCTACGACTTCCCTCCTCGATAGCATCCCTCCACCCATCTCCCTCATTTCCGATGGCCGTCGACGACAGGATCTCTCTCTACGCATCCACCCCCTTTGAGGGCCCCGAGAAGCTGCTCGAGGTTTGGTTCGCCCCCTCCGCAGCCTCCCTCCACGACCCAAACGACCCCGTCGGCGCCAGGGCCGGCCTCCGAAAAATCCCCCGCCACGTCTGGGAAGACATGCTCAACATCGTCCGGTGCAAGGTCCTCAGCGTCATCGAGGGCGACCAGACGGACGCCTATCTCCTCAGGTGCGTCCCCTCGCCGCCTCTCCCCCCTCCTGCTGATCCACCGTCCCCAGCGAGTCGTCTCTCTTTGTCTTTGCCCATCGGATCATTTTGAAGACATGCGGGACCACCCTCAACCTCCTCGGTCTTCCGCGCATCCTCGACATTGCCCGTGAACATGCCTCGCTTCCATCCGTATATCAGTGCTTCTACTCCCGCAAGTCCTTCATGTTTCCGGAGCGTCAGCCCGACCCTCACCGGGAGTGGAGGCACGAGGTCGCATTTCTGGACGCCATATTCCCTAATGGGGCCGCATACACGGTCGGAAAAGTAAATGGCGACCACTGGCTCCTTTACATCACAACGCCTCCGATCATCAAAGGAGCCAGGCCCACTTCGCCCATTGCTCCACCGTCGAGGCATGTCCCGTCCAGCGATGCCATGCACCTCCCCCCTCCCTTTGATTCTCCCGAGATTAGCCTTACCCAGGACTACACGATCGAGATTCTCATGAGCGACCTGTCGCGCGATGCTCGCGAACCCTTCTTCTTTTCTGCCCCTCCCTCCCCCGTCGACGGTGGCCCGTCCGACACGCTGCCCTTTATCGTCGGCCAGACCCTCTCAGCCGCCCTCGGCATCACGGACATCTTTCCTCCCCATCTCACCACGCTAGATGCGTATGCTTTCTCTCCCTGTGGTTATTCTTCCAACGCGCTCCTCAAGTGGGGCGACGCCGTCACAGAGGGTGGCGGAGGCGAAGGCTATTACACCATCCACGTGACCCCAGAAGATGGCTGGTCCTATGCCAGCTTCGAGTGCAACGTGCCCCTCGCCGCTTCTCCCGTGTCGTCCCCCAAGGACATCCCTGATCTGCGAACCCTCATTAAGCGGGTCGTCGACATCTTCCAGCCAGGTAGACTCAGTCTTACTCTGTTCATCTCCAACGAGGAGCATGGCAGTCCCGAGGAGGAGGAGGCGGAATCTCTTGTTGAAACCGCGCAGAGGGAATTCAGGGCCGCTTTAACAGCCTCCCGGCCCGTTTCCTCTTCGTCCACAGGTCTGGATACATTGCGGGAGGCTGCGGTCGACCACGTCAGGAGCTACCGAAGGACTGATAAGATCAACTATGAATTCGGTGGTTACAACTTGGCGTTCGCCAGCTTCGAGTTACGGTGACATCCTGTTACGAAATACAACCGTATGGATGATACCTTGTTATAGATGTTCGCTTGATATTCGCGATCGCCTCTGTATGTAGTTGCTGTATTGGCAGCGCTCGTTCTCTTCTTGTACTCGCACTCTTGTCCGCTCCGCAATCAACGCTGCTAGTCGTGTCAATATTAAAACATGTTGCGATTCTGTCGTTAACCCAAGCGAAGCCAGAGTCCATGACATAATTAATGCGGTATCATGCTCGCTGCATCTCGGCGCGCACGTTCAGACTGATCCTAATACCAGGCAAATCCAGGTTAAATGGTCACAGCCCCCGTCAATGCGGTACATCCAGGCTAGCGCACGAAAATGCGCCACAATGCTGCAATGGTCCGGTCACACCACGAGCCGTTCATCTAGAGCATCCTTGATGGATGAATGTCCTACTTTAGTTATACTGCCTTGAACATGAAGCCGTCCATGAACTCTTCGACATGCGCAAGGCATCAAGTAATTGAATCAGTTTTATGGCATCCCTTTGCTGCGTTGTTCTCGAGCGCCCACGGTCCGTAGTCTCCTTCGGCTATGTTGAATTCCACCTTCTCCCTGCGGGACCCGGTCAATGTTGGTTCTAGAAGTCGTCGCCTTTTTTTTTTCTTCTGCATCATGGTTCGTGACCAAACCTTGCCCGTACACTTTGATCTCGAGCAGTGCAAGAGGATCGTATAAGAGCCCCCTAGATCCATTCCTGTATCATCATCTCTCCCTGCGTACTCTAATCGAACCTTCCCCAGCGTCACCTCTCAGATGTTGTACAACGTTGTCTCTCTCTCTGCGGCCACATCCACGGAAAACCTTCAGGCCTTGGAGGAGGTGAAGGATTTCTGCACCACCGATCTGGGCCGTGGTGGCAGGCAACGCTGGACGTACCACATCCTCACGGAGAGCGCCGTCGATAACGAATTACGGCGCCTGTGCGCCCCCCACTCATCCAACTCGGTCGATAGCGTGACGTTTCAGCCATGCACCGAATACGTGTCCCTCAACCAAGACCGATACACTATCGAGGAATGGAGCCTCCCCGGCGGCACCTGGAAGTTCAACGCCGTGTACGATGGTATGCGACGCCACCGACGCCTTTGTCATCGACTGCGCTGACACCGAGGCTGATTAGGTCACTGCGGACATGACACGGTCAACTTTGTCTGCAAGCGACTCCCCTCTGTGGTAAAGATGTCGCTTCAGGCGCTTCTCGCCGGTGCGACGGGCAGGGTCCCCAACTCTGAGCTGGTCTCAGAGGCTCTCGCGAACGCAATCAGACGCCTAGATGCCTCGATTCGCTCAGACCTCTTTGATTTCTTGCCTTGTGAGAGACTCTCCGAACTGAGTCCCGATCGGCTCAGAGATCATATCCGGCGCCACGAGTCCGAGTGGAAGACGATCTCTGCACGGTGCACTCAAGGTACCACGGTCATTTTCTCACTATTAGATCCGTCAAAAAGGAATCTTTGGATCGCCAATTTGGGCGACTCACAGGCAGGTGTGCCGCAGTCGAGTTTCGCAGACACGTTCGTCCCCTCATCCGTTCCATCCACAGTGCTCGCCAAAAAGTTGCCATCTGGGCAATGGTCGGGACGTATGGTCAACGCTCTGCACAACGGCAGCAACCCGCTGGAGTGCCAGCGCATCATGCGCGAGCATGTAGGAGAGCACGCATGTGTGTCGGACAGCAGGGTGATTGGTTACCTTGCACCCACACGTGGTGCGTCCGTGGAATGAATTCCCTCTCTTTTTTTTTTTTTTCTTCTTCTTTTTCCCCTCGGAGACCATCTGACCCTGAATCGTTCTCACAGCGATAGGAGACATGTGGCTAAAGGTTCCTTCCGCGTACACGCGCCGGGTCTTTGGAGGGTTCACGCCCGACTGGATGGCGCCTCCACAAGTGGAGCAGTATGCGAGTCGTATTTTGACGCCCCCGTACGTTTCAAACGTGCCAGACGTGTACCATTGCGTGTTCGACACGCCGGCGGAAGCCCAGGAATCCTTCCTCATCCTGTGCTCTGACGGGCTACTGGACCTCTATGACCACATTGACGGGACGCTTTCGGAGAGCGAGGTGGCAGAGAGATGGGTTCACACTGTAGCCAATTCCCTAAGAGAACGAAGGGAAAGGGGTTTACCCAGGAACCTCGCCTTGGACTTGCTGCGCGATGCTATTGGTGGGGAAGACCTCGACCTTGCTTCGCGCAATCTAACTTTAGAGATGGACGACAAGTGGATGGACGACGTCACTATACTGGTCCAGCGTTTTTGATCTTATTTAGCTTTCCCTGTTGAGAAGATAGCGTGCCGACACCATAGATTGTCTTAGATATGTGGTATTGTAGATCAATCAACTACCACCGATGTTGCGATCGTACGAGAGACGTTATTTACGAATGAATATAAAATGAAAATCGTAATACCCCACCGCACTCTTGTCGCAGGCATACATAACAACCACCTTTGGAACCTTACTACCACATCTACTGCCGGATGCTGTTGTCCCCAGCACTGTGCGATGGATCAGCCTTGATGGCGCGCGAAGGACCGGATTTGTTCCGCAGACTGCACAGCGGACACAGCTGAATGAACATTTCGATCATCGGCCAAGTTATCGCAGCCTAGACAAGAGTTCAATATTGACTAGCACTGCGAAAACGGTTGACGGCTCACTATGCCCATACGTCGCATTTCAAAGGTCATGGACGCAGAGGAACTATGAGAGCGATGTGCATAGACAAGTATGTCGTATATTTGGTTGCGCACAGGTAGCCTTTCAAAGGCTTTCGTCCACTCGAATCCATCCAGATCGTGGCCGGTGACCTCTGGTTTGGGAGTCCCAGTCGGCGAAGCGCTGGGTTGATTATCGATGTGGTTGATATAATCCCTCCGCAGTTTTTCTTCTTCAGAAGTCGCGAGGTGGAAAAAAGGATCTCGGGGAATTAATAGGAGGTGATATTTTTCCGATCCCAACCGAACGCGATGGAAAGAGATCCACATCTTCAAACGGTCCGAGAGATCTTCAGCACTACCGCCTGACAAGGAGTGACAGATGGCCGCGTAAATTTCTGGAGTCAGAGCCGCCGTCTCTAACAATTCAGGAGGCAACCCATCCAAGAAGCGTGCGAAAGCCTCCTCGTAGAGCGCCCTTTTTGGCATTTCGACAGGATTGACGTTACTGACTCTCTGGGTGATGACGTTGGGAAGTGGTGCGAACAATGGGTGCGCCCATGATTCTAACATGGGTTTTGCAGCGATTGCCCCCTTGTCTGAGGGGAAGGAATGCGAGATGAAGGATAATTTGTTGGCGGTATGCGTTTGTCGAGGAGCTGCATTGGGATGCGACGAACTCGGAGCTCTCTGAGGCTCCGGGGTCTTGACGTAATCACGAGGTGATGGATCGTCATCTCGAGAAACATCAGGCAATGACCCTCTCGTGCGACGGAGTTGCGACGATGATGCCACATTTTGACCATAGAAGCTATGGCCATCACCGGATTCTTCCTGACCATGGCGGGGAAGAGATACAGGTTCTTCGCTAGAAGGCATGTCAGAAACTAGAAAGGAGGCCGTTTTGGTGCCATAAGGCGTCGTCTGCTTGTCGCGAACGGTCGCGTGGTCCGAGGGAACTTTATGCCGTTTCTTAGGAGTGTAATTGCATTCAGTCCTGGATTCTTCTGTGCAGTGATTGCAGACCGGAAGATTGCGATCACACTAGGGTGCTGTGCATTGAGAGTGTGATTTTATCCAGGATTCTACAGAACTCACCTTTAGGTTCCTGAGGCGACACCTATCGCACCGCGGGATGCCTCGATGTGCTGGCGTGGGCAAAGGGGTGTACCTGCACTCCCTTCCATTTGCCCAGGAGCAGTGATTACAGGTGGGAAGCACTCTGTCGCACTGGGCAAAGGTCACGATGTAAATCGCAAGGTAGCTAGGAGCGATCTCACCTTTAAATTGTTCATGCGACAATGATCACAGCGTGGCTTCCCACGTCGACCTTTCCACTGTGACTGACGAGCCATAAACACTTTGGGGTTCGGTATGCGTATCGTAAGCTGAGTATCGTCGTTTAGTTCCTCCACGGAGTCCAATTCGTCTGGGGAATCAGACATTATTGGGGGTCGAGGGGAGAGTTAATGGCTGACAGAAAATGCCAGGACGCTCTGAAATTTGATTACAGCTGATATTTACGGAGTCTCTGGGATAGCAGCGAAGAATCATTGGTCCAAAAGTACGAGCGGGATGGGAGGGAGTTGTGCTTACTGGCGGCGTGCACGCGGGTGGTGAGCAGAAATATATGAAGTGAGAAGCCTCCTCCGTATAGGCTAGGCTGGTAGACGGACAGCGGAACAGCGCACCGCAAAGACGTCGGATGGCAGAGCAATCCTGTACTACCGCAAGCCCGAACGAACTTACTTACTACCAGGCGTGACGTTACTGGTCACGGTACTTTTCTAGTAAAACAGTTGATCATTGCACCGGCGATATTCGACCGACCGAGGTCTCCTCAACTCCTCGCAGCCCTACATTGACCTTCAGTCGTACATACATCTTCGTCGCGCATCCCAGGTATGTTTTATTTTGTGGCGCCGCGTACGAAAACGTGCTTGACCGCGCGGACCCTGTTCAGAACTTGGGGACTGTTCTCTCCATCCCACTGGCATCCCGAGCCTGCTTGAATTTTGATTTTTTGTGCAATTCTGCCCTCACAAAGCTTATTCGCGATAGGCACGCGTCTGCCCCAGATCCTGATGGCTTTAAGCTACTTAGCGACTAGAGGCGGATACTAAATTTGGTATGTGTGGTTTGTGCGGCAGCGTGGCTGCGCACTGCTTTGTGTGCGAACGGACAAGCGTCAAACCTCAAGAACCCACTGTGGATACGAATCTTGGAGGGAAGAACCCGCAGAAGATATACATGTTCCTGTCCTCTCCTTGGATCCAAGGACGGCTATGTTTTTTTGCTGCTGGAACACGACAGAGGTCTGACCACTGGAGGCTCTTGATCATTTGACACGCACGTGTGGTTCCTCCGGTGTGCGCTCATCATTTCTTGGTTAGTAAACCCGACAAGATTCGATGGAGGCATGCCCAGGCGCTGTTACTTCAAACTGCCGGTGCATATGGCTTTCGTTCCTGCTTTGTATATGACCACACGCCACTTCGCTAACCCGCCGGCGTGGGCACATGTTTGCCTGCGCCAACCGAGCGTTTCGCAAGATCAAGTACAGTATTATCCTTTACCATCATACCGGATGCAGGCAGTCGCCGACCCAGCGACAGATGTTGCTCATTCCGGAGGTGCTTTCTAAGTTACAGCGAGTAGGCTAAAATAACAAAGTTAAACCAACAATCGTCGTACACCGTATGGAAGCCAAGAAGTCGCATCAGACATCAGGAACAAGATCTCCATCACCCTCGTCGCCATCCCACAAGCTTGCTTCGTTTTCTTTGAGAAGCGATGGCGAGGAACACATCGGATAATCTTCGGGGCACTCCGGGTGTTGATCCTCTTGTTCCTTGTATTGTTGTCGAGGGCGGCGCTGAACGCGGTTGAGCACAAAATCCAACTGGAGGTAGTTCGAGTCGTCTTTGGCAAACTTGCGGTGCCTACGGTCTCGGATGTGCTGTCGGACGTTTAGCTCGGACAAGCTCGCAAATATACGACTTACATATTCAAAATCGTCAAATTTCACTCTACAGCACTCGCAATAGCCAGGTTTACTGCCCTCGTCACGCTTAGGTAGTCTTAGAGTGTTTGTGCTACGGCTCTTTCTGAGTACCGCATTGCGTCTATCAGGGACACCTTCCGGCGGTTCCATGGTACCAAGCTGTTGATTTGAATTGTCCTTTCCTGCCGCCAAGGTAGACACTTTGCGAGAGGTAACAACTTGGTGTTGGATCCGACCACGCAAGTTGGCAGGCAACTCAAGCCCTCGAATATTACTGCCACCAACAGACGTAGTCCCTGTTGTCGAAGTGATCCCGACACTGTTGCCCGAGGCGGCGATATAAGCACTGGTTGATGCCAGATACCCAGATGCGTTGGCCGATGCTTGGGGGTCTGGAAAATCGGCATCCAAGTCAGCAAGATCCTCCACTCCTGCGTTCGCAACTTGACGATGTAAATTGTTCATTGACACAGAGCGCCGGAGGTCGCCTGTTTTGCGGGCGATGAGTTGCGCTTGGACTTGCTTCTTCCGTCTCAGCTCCCTCGCCGCCTGTTGTTGTCTCTCAGCCTCCTTGTCTTCTTCAGCACGTTTAGTCTTTTCCCAACGACGCCGCTCCCTTTCATCGAACTCGATAAACGGACCCCGGGAATGTGGATGGCAATAGAGAACAGGCCAGGCGCCACGTTCTTTGCCGTCACGTCCCTTGTGAACTGGATACTCGAAAGCGTGGATGGTTGCCAGTTCCTGCTTTACGTCTTCCACCAAAACAAAGTAGCTGGCTTTCGAAAAGTATCGAAAGTCGTGACGTTTTTGAGTAGGGTCGCGTTCCGTCGTTCCGTGTAGACGTTCCGATGCAAGCAAGCGAGTGAGATTTCGCTGGTTGGTATCTCCCGGTGGATGCTTGGTAGCCATGGATGCAGGCATATCACATCGCTCCAATATGCTATCAAGTTTAGCGGTGTTCCAGATCTTCATGTCGAATGCCTGAGCTTTCTCGACGAGACTAAAGTTCTGTGTATTTCCATCCTCGCTGCGCGAAACAAAAGCGCGAGTAAGATACCAGCGTATCAGCACCACTCTAGTGGACCTTACCGTCCTTTGAGCTTTATTGGACTCTTAAGCAATAGAGATGCACGCGAAACAGCGGTGCGCAATTTGCGAGCATTCTCCTTGTTAGAGTGGGTGTCATCGGGGTTTACTGCTTGATTGGTAACTAAATGGGTAATCTCATTGGAAAAAAAGTCCTCAACACGCTAGTTGAACTACAATCAGCAAATCGCGAAGAAGAGGACTCCAGCAGACGTACAGCACCCAGCTGAATGACCCTGGATGCCAGCGAGTTCCTGAGCGCTGCAGTGTCGGGATCAAGTTGATCTAGATCAAAGTAAAACACCCATGAAGGGAACGCCCGCGTGTACTTGACACGAAACTCGTTCTTGGCCGCCTCGCGTGCATGTCGCCTCTGCTCCTTGTCCTTGCGTTCGTCGTCTAGGAGAGTCGCGGGGGTTGGTTCTGCAATGGTAGCCTTGACACGCTTGGGGTTTGCTTGATGAACGAACGCGTCTCCAGCAGGCTCTGGAGAGAGTGGCCGCTTGATAGATGCGGAAGGAGTGCGAGGTCGTTGAGGTGAGTTCCCGATGAGCTGCTGGAGGTGTTGGCGGACCCCCAGGGGACGGCGGTTGAGGGCGGTGGCCATGGGCACTGAGAGAGGACGTCGCAACCGCTGCGCCAGTCACCCGCCAATGCCGACGCTGTCAGCCGGACGGTGTGGGCAGGGATATCGGTGGCGTGCAACGACGACGGTGTCACGTTGCGAGAACGCGCACATCGCCAATAAACCTCGGTTCTCACGCGACACGCCAACACAACGGACGCGTCGCGGCACGCGCATCACCCACTCCCATTGCCAGTAAAATCATGCAGTCATGTATGCAACTAATTGAGATCCCGGAATGCATGTCTATCTGAACCGTCTGCAACTGACCCATCCTCGAGCGACACGCAGAAAGGAACTCCCACTACCGAATCCTTAGCAGGGTCGCTCACCACCATACTCTCCTGTCTCTTCTCCGGCAGCTTCCCAGGGGCTAGAAGGGTCGGAAGGTAATTCTGAGGAGGCGAGAGGGGGGAAGATGGTGTGAAGAGGAACCCGCGCTGGATAGAAGCAAGAAGAGTCGTGATGGGTGTACTGGGAGGACCAATGTCTCGTTGCTCTTGACAAGGTTCCGCTGATTTCGACTGTTTTCCACCTGCATCAGTAGGCCCGGACAGGGTCGCTACAACGGGCTCATCCCGAACCTCTGTATCAATGTCACGTGGCTCGCAATCGGGCGACGCAGGTAACGGTATTTCTGCAGGCAGAGTCGTCGGACTAGGTGGCAAAGGGATCGATGCCGGCGATGTCTCCTTCCGTTTGGCCTGGACCAGAGAGCGTGTATCCTTCTGCACCTTGCCGACGGGACGCGGCTGAGCCACTTCTCTACTTGGGTTGCTTATTTTATCTTTCACTGATGTGTTCGAACGTCGAGCAACCGCTGGCGCAGTTGGAGCCGACCCATTGGTTGGCTTGATAGAGGATGAAGCCGATCGATGACCCTGAACTGCTCTCCGAGCAACAGCCGGCCCTGCAGACGGAATTGTTCCAACATGTCTGCTAGGAAGCTTGGAATGACGATTCTTAACAGTAGTGCTTGCCGGATCTGCTGGTTCCACACTCGCAGTTCCCTGTTCACTAGATTGGCCATTCGCAGGCATGGATGGAAGCGGTATCCTCTTGGCGCCATTTCCGGGTACTTTAAGCCGATCTGGAAGTAAGTTGAACTTCATCTGCGCAGGAGGAGGGCGCTGAGGGCCTTTGGTTGAGGAAGATACATTGCGAGCAGGCAGGGCTCGAGTAGTATCCGGTGCTGGATGCTGCACAACTGGACGAGCTGGAGCAGATGCAGGTACCATACAACGCTGTGCGGCGCTGGATGGCTGCGTATTGATACGCAAATTACGGGGGGGAGGAACACGTTCCATTTGGGAGATAGTCCTTTGCCTAGGAGGAGGGACGTCGACGGTGGCTGGAGGGCCACGGAGAGCAGGCTGTTGCCTTGTGCAGTGGACCGAACCGTCCGTGGCTGGGCGAGCAGGGGGTTTAGGCAGTGTTGCACTTGCAGGTCGTTGACCTACTTCCGTCACGTTATTGGCGCGGCTAGGAGGTCTGCTGCTTTGCTTTTGTAATGCGTTAGACGAGACACCATGATTTCCCGTCTGAATGTCGAGATATTTCTTTACCACGGGGGTCAGTGGAGCAACAAAACTTGAAAAAATCTCAGCTGTCAGATACAAACGGAGTTTCGTTGGCTCACCTCTCTATCCTTCTGGGCATCAGTGCTTTATAAGCCAGGAAAACTTGCTTGGTCGCCTTCCGGACGTCTCCACTGGCGTCGCGCGCTGTTAGCTTGATGAAATCCTCTACGACGCGAACCCGAGTCTCTTTCTCTAGGTCAGGAGGATTGAAACAGTTGAGGCAAGCCAGGATGCCTTCCGCAGCCGTCAGACGAGGAAAGACGGACTTGTGACTGGCAAGCTCAGCAAGATAGGGTAACAGAGATGGGAGATGAGTGTGCTGAATGATGGCAAGAATACACACTCTGGCACGGGAGGTGAAGACCTTGTTTGTCCGACCGCACAAGACCAGTAGGGTGGGGACAAAATGAGAAACTAAAGGTTCAAACGACGAGCCAAGGCCTGTAGCTAACGCCGTGACAAGCTCGACCGCAGCGCCCGATAGTCTGCTACGCTCCGAGTTCAGGGCATTATTTAATGGCCTGGAAATTGAACGAATGGCAGTGACCATTTCAGAAGGGAATTGGCAGCCTCCAATGCTGCAGAGACGGGTCAGATGCTGAATTGCCTGTGTAATTGTATCCCATGTCTCTTCTGTTTCATCGAGGGCAACTTTCTTGCGGAGCGACTCGATTTCGGCTTTGAGGGTTTCTGGAGAATTACACTGAAGGAACGTCAAAGACGATTGCAAGCAGAAGGTAAGCCGCCCTCACAATCGTTATTGGCATTGGGCTGATGGATGTATTGGATGCGCAAAGATGTTGAATATCATGAAGCTCAGAAATCCCAACGTTGGCGCGTCTCAGGCACGTGTCGGACGTGTCGGAGTGGCACTCGATCACGTGAGTGGGTTCTCGGGATTAGCCAGGTAATTGAAACTCCGCTCGCGCGAGTGACGCAGAGGCCATCGGCGACGTTGCGGACGTCCACAAGACCGATTTGATCAAGGTAAGGGTACTTTGAGGCAGAACGACTCCATCAGTGGCGTGTTTGCTCCGATGAGTGCTGGGATTTGAGGGGGATCGATCTTCTTGCTGGATGTCACCTACTGAGCTTGGATGAACTCACCACTTTTGCCAGGTGCCTCTATCATGTCTCTCGTTGTCCCAGAACCCCACCAGCAGTTCCAGGTTCCAAAACATCCCTTATTTTCTGGTGACATGCTCATGTTCTGCGAAGCACATTCTTCGTCTATTGAACACTAATGTCGATGGCAAGCGCAAGGTTATGTATGCATTGACAGAGATCAAGGGTGTTGGTCGTCGCTACGCCAACCTTGTGTGCAAGAAGGCCGATGTAGACCTCACCAAGCGGTGAGTCGGCTGTCTGCCCTCTGCTCGGATCGCCCTGAGTATTGCAGTGCTGGAGAGCTCAACTCGGACGAGCTTGAGCGCCTCGTGACCATCATCCAGAACCCCACGCAGTTCAAGATTCCCACGTGGTTCTTGAACCGACAGAAGGACATCGTTGACGGCAAAAACTACCAGATCTTGTCGAACGCGGTTGACTCAAAGCTGCGAGACGACCTGGAACGGCTGAAAAAAATCCGGGCACACCGTGGGCTGAGACATTTCTGGGGACTGCGTGTGCGTGGACAGCACACCAAAACTACCGGTGAGTGGTCGATTGCAATGCGAGACGAGGCTGCTTATTCGCTCTCAGGCCGTCGGGGGAAGACTGTCGGCGTGTCGAAGAAGCGTGGCTAGCTACTCCTTGTGTTTTTCGCGTTGTAATGCTAGCCGTTCCTCCATGTCACGTGATAAGGGTGTGTATTGAAAATTAAATATTTCCGAGTTGGTCGTCATCGCCATGGCCGCTACTCCGGGCAAGTCGCGGGTGTCGGCCATCCCGACGCCTGGGAAGACGAGTGGCATCCCCACACCTGGCCGGTTTCGTTCCGCGTCCAACGCCAACATCGCCCAGCCCGTCTTCGACACCGATGACTATGCCTCTCGTGCCTTCGCGGAGGCCATCAGGGCCAATGATCCTGCACAACATCGCGCCAGCCTCCCCCACAACTCCTCCTCCTCCTCCTCGTCTCCCAAGTCTGCTTTCTCTGTTCCCCAGTCTGGTAGGCGCTCTGTGACTGGCCGCCCCTCTTCCGTCACGTCTGCCCCCCCGGCGCGTGCCAAAGCCCCGAGTGCGCGTCCTTCCAGTCGTCAATCAGATGCCTTCCCCCGGAGCGTCAGTCGCGCTGGCCGCGCTTTTGAAGTTGGCGATAACGTTAGGATCGAATCTCTTGGTTACGAAGGTGTTTTGCGCTATATTGGCGAGATAGACGGTAAACCTGGTCTTTGGGCCGGTGTGGAGCTCGGTGGAGGATTCGCTGGAAAAGGAAAAAACGATGGATCAGTGAGCGGGTGGGTCTCACATATTTCAGATAACGGAGTGAAGCTGTTATTTTCAGCGCGTGTTCCCCTCGCCTACCGGTTTGCTGTTATTCCGCGTCCAGTTGATTGCTGATCCTGTTATCTAGGAAACAATATTTCGCGTGTCCGCCAGATTGCGGCGTATTTGTAGCTGCCACGAAGCTCTCTTCCCCTACCGTAGGCCCAAACTATCGTCCACCATCTGTTACCTCCTCTCGCGCTGGTCACGTAACGCCTTTGCTTTCTGGGCGAGTGACGCCTTCGGCTCCCCTTTCGATTAGCGCCGGACGTATAACGCCTTCTACTTCATATGGACGTGTCACTCCGAATAACAACGGGACGAACCCTTTGGGGACGTCTGGTCGCATTACACCGGGTACCACGCCAGCCGCACGCAAGCCCAAGCCTGCCGCTGGTCTCGGAAAATCGCATGGTCAAGTCCCTGCCCTGGATGCTCAGATTACTTCGGGCTCTCGAGCTTCCAAATACGTGGGTTTGACAGCCAAGCAATTGAATTCACGTTCGCTCGCCAGTCAGGCCGAGTATTCCCTCAGAGCACCATCTTCTCCGTCGCGACCTTCTTCTAGTGCAGACGGTGGTGCGCGATCATCCGATTCCCCCTTTACTACTCCAAAAGCGGGTGCGACACGAGCACCGAATTCCCTGAGTAGTTCACTCATGCCCGGGCCCAAAGCCAGAGCTTCCCTTAATACGCCTAGACCCAGGATACCTAGTGCCGTCGCCATGCCACCACCTGCATCTCCGGCGCGATCAGCATCCTTTGGCTCTACTCACTCCCTTAATGATGACCTCACCCACGATGACCGTCCTCCCTCCTCTCTGGATCTCACTGCAGCTAGTCAGGCCCTGCAAAATAAGATAAATCAGCTAATAGGCAGCTCAGTCGTTCCTAATCTTAGTGACATCCGCTCTGCACCATATCCTCCCCAGGTCCAGTCTACCGCTAGTACTAATGCTATCGAGGCCCACGAATCTACAATATCCACTCTCAATACCCGTGTACATACACTCGAACAGGAGAAAACATCTTTGCAAGAAATGGTCTCCTCTCTTCGTTTAGACCTTGAGCAGCGTCAAGCGCTGGAGAAGGACCGTGACTCCGCTCTTGTTACAGTGGCAGAAACAGAGAAGGAATTGCGCGCCATGGAGCGGAAGTTGAGTGAAAAGGACTCCAAGATGGAATCTCTTGAGCGCTCGAATGTGCAAGCTGTCGCAGAACTGGAACGTTCCAAGGCGGAAAATGAAGCGCGCCTGAGTGACGTCCATGCCAAACTTGAAACCAGCGAAGTGTTGGTCAGAAGTCTCAAGGAAGCCATTGAAGCCAAAGAAGGCGCAGAGCACGAAAGCGACACCCTTTTGAAGGCCAAGAATGCGGAGATCAATCTTTTGGAGGCACGACTCGAAAAAGTCTCCACTGAACTTGATATGGAGCGGAAAGAGTTAGGATCACAAATCGACGAACTTCGTCAAGCGGGACAAGTGATCATCTCCAAGCTCTTGTTATTCTTCTCTGACCTTCCTGCTTGCTAGGAAACGATTGCACTCTACGAAGAACGGCTCAGCACAGCGGACTCGAGGCGGTATGAAATGGAAGACAAGATCATTACTCTCGAAGATCAGCTGAGAAAGGCAGCAGCCCCACTTTCACCCGGTTTTGCGGCACATCACACTGCCTCCGCTCTCGAAATTGATAATGAAACACTCAGAGAGCAGGTTCAGCACCTCCAAAGAAAGCTTTCTGTGATGGAAGATACTCTCGAGGATGCCCAAGCAGCAGCAGAAAGGGAAGAGGCTGCTATGGGGGATCGAATCAAGCGCCTCAAGGAGAAGGAAGACGCTATGCGAAATGAGTTGGCCGAAGGACACAAGGCCACAGAACAAGCTGCAAAGGCGGAAGCATTAGCCAAGAGTCGCATTGAGGAAGTAGAAGAGGCACTTAGAGAGAGTACTCTCGCACTCGAGAACGCAAGGGCTGAGATTGAGATTCTGCGCACGGATGCCACGGTAAGACGGAGCTCTTATCTCCGTTTCATCGCTGACCCCTTTCAAAGGCAGCTGAATTGGGTACCGACGTGTCCTTGAAGTTCGCTGACGCGTCCCGTCAGGCAGCCATGGAGCGCAGTCGGCTAATGGATGAGATTCGGAATCTGAAGGATGAACTCGAGCACTCACGGTTAACCTCGCAGGGTGGTGTGGAGACGGGCAACCCAGAGGTCGGTCACACCAATTCATGGTGATTACAATTGACCTTCTCTTACAGGATGCGCACTGGCGTTCTATGCTGGAGCGTGAACAAGCTGAAGTTCAGTCGCTGCGTAGGGCTCTAGATGAGCAATCGGCGGAACTAGACTGCCTCCGTAAGAGGCTTAACCACGAATTGTCGATGAGTGGTCTGCCTGAACTCTCCAAGTCGCCGACCAAACACGAGTTAGAAGAAATCAAGGGCCTTAAGTGTGATGTCTGAAAGCGGATCGTTTCATGTACTGAATTTGGAATTCGCAGGCACATTATTCAGGAGATGCAGAAGGAGATACTGGCTGTCACTCAGCGCAACAAGTTGTTGGAGGCTGAAAACCAGCTTCTGATATCTGAGACTAGTCAGATGAAACAAGTGCGTTCTCACGGGTCACCGAATCATCTGCTTGAACACCTTTCTCAGGAGCTCAAGGTTCTGGAAGAGAACGTCGAGCAGGACCTCCTGAAACAAGAGGCCACTCTTGATGCTGTCGATTCTTCCCTAGATCTTTCATCCGACCTCCAGAAGAAGTATGAGGCAAGTTGCATCTTTGATTAGAATTACCTGTGATCTAATGATCGTAGGCTGAACTCGAGCAATTGAAGAAACGGCTTGCGAAGTCAGCTCGTTCAATCCATGACGTGAGTATGGTAGAACACTTGATGCCAAGCCCGGCCAAACACTAAAAACGTTTAGCTCAACAAAGAAATTAGTGAGCTTGAGGCGCTCGTTGAATCAAAGGTGATATTAGGAATAGTCCTGCAGTTGGCCTGTGACTGACCTGTGTATCACAGATCTACCGCGAGGTGGGTTGACGAGCAGAAGTGTTTGCTGACACTCACTCTAATCCATAGGATGAACTCGAGCGAGAAGTTAAGCGTCTAAAGGAGAAACTGTCTCATTCTAAGAAGTTGTCGAAGAACAGCATGAAGCCAGCTGTCCTTGGACAACGTCGAGCATCCAGCTCGTCGACTGCGGCGAGCAGCGATGATGACTTTCATTCTTCCTCACGTGAAGACATGTGCGAAATCTGCGAGCGGCCAGGCCACGACATCTTCACATGCGATCTCCTTAAAGAAGACGTACCCGCACCCCTCGCACGGGCCAAGCACAACGCGGGACGAGAATTGTATTGTGTAGATTGTGAAGGCTACGGCCATGTTGCCTCCGACTGCCCTCACTCGCTGGATGTCTTCTAATCACGACCCACTCATGGTACTACAAGCACTATTCTCGTCATGTTCAATGGAAGTAGGTACCCGACAATTTCTGAGCTCGTTCGACACGGGCCGCCTTACAGCACTTTTCAAAACGTTGCAATCAAAATTTTGGTGGGGCTAAGTGGGACCCCGAGTCGGCTGTGTCCGTGGGATCACACATCGCGGCGCGATGACTGTCCTGCTTTGCTCACGCCTCACTACCGTAGACGCACACCGCACGATGTCACGACTGAATGTGATGAATGGTATGTGTTATGCCTTGGACTCTAGACCCCCCTCTTACATTCAAGATAGTTTTTTTTTTTTCCCGTCGTTGATCGACGATTAATAACTGTCAGAAGAATTTAGGATAGTGGCTGTGCCCATCCAGCTGCTCCTATTCCGTTAGCTTATGACTTATTATGACTTTCATGACAGACTACTTGAATACATGGATCATATCTGCAGATAAGTCGAACATTCAGCAGCTAGGGACCTGGCATCCATAAAACTCTAGTATATGTGTCAAACTCAATTAAGAACTAGTGATGCATAGTTTTTCACTAAATGGGACAAGCCAATGGGAGTGATATTGTAGAGAGGCAAGCAGGTGAGCTGTCAAGCTGTATCGTCGGTCGACGACGAAAAAAAAAATCTTGTGGAGGTCAAGAGTACGAGGTACAGTACATACTATTGATCACATTCACGACTCGGTCGTGACATCGTGTGGTGTACAGTGATGCCAGTGAGGCAAAGTGGGGTAGTCCGTACATTTCCCACAAACATGGCCATCAGCTGAAGCTGAGCTCGGGGTCCTAAGTAGTTCCCAGAAAGCTGCGTAGTCAATAAAATTTGAGTTCATGACATGCAGTACTGGCATCAGCATGTAACATCACCATAGGCGGATTTCTGTTCGAAATCTCTGACTCGCTCTTGGGGATGGTGTTATTTCTTTTATGTTATTTTTATGTTGCATGGTGTTCTGTACAGCAATAATCAGTTAGCCCAAAAAATAGTCACTGGCAATTCCAACCGCAGAAATCAGAACAACTCAGCCTCACCTTGCAAATAATTATCTAGAACTTGCATTTAGCGACATTAAATATCACTTGCCCTCGTTCGTAAATTGGCCTCCATTTAAATACAATATACAATACCTTATAACCGTATACAAGCCACTGATTCGCTACATCGTCTTCACATACATGCTTCTCCTTTCGGTCAACGCACAGCAAGGGCTCTTGCCGACGGAGCCAACCCTAGCATGACAATCAACCTGGGATATTTATAGTTCTCTGTGATATCAACGGAATCAGAAGAAGAGGCTATGAGGAGCATGGGACCCACCCACTGGGTGACGACCGACTCCCGGATCTCAACCTAGACGTCAGTAATCCCATTCCCCTCCAAAAGCTTCCGAGACCGCAAAGCCGCGACGACACCGTCGCCTCCGGAGAGGGATGCAGGTGACACACCGATCCAGAGGATGACAGGGGGGTCACACTCTCCTGTGCTTCCGATGCGGACGACGTCAAGACTCGTCCACTTTACCCCAAACCCGTCCAAAAGGGCGACGACATTTGGAGCAATATGGTCCGCCCAGACCTTGCTAAGGACGTGGTTACCAGCAGGGCGGAGCTTCTTGGCAACAGCGTCGGTCTCCGAGGCGGTGGGCGCCTCCCACGGGGTGCGAGCGACCAGCTTTGGGCGCGAGGGCAGGCCAGTATGGTGGAATTCAGCTTCCAGCTGGGAGGGAGGGGACAGGAGCCTCGTGGAGTCGAACCATGAGGGGTTGATGACTCATCCTCATCAATGTTTACGTAATCATCATCTGAGTGACAGGTCACGCAGGTCACGCCAAATTTTGAGCGGGGAGTGATAACGATCTTGCCACTGTGATCATGTCTCGCTTCTTCAGACAAGCTGGGGACTCTGACTCTGACACAGAGGAATCCGATGAGGAACTACTTACCAGCGGCGACGAGGAGGCCCAAAAGCCGGCTGCGAAGCCAACCGGCATGTCTCGATTCCTTCGCACTGCGGGTAGCGACTCCAGTAGTTCCGACGAGTCCGAGTCAGAAGAAGACATCGAGCCCGAGACTGAGAAGAAACGGGGAAGGTTTTTACGGAGCGACTCCGAGGACGAGGACAGTGGAGAAGACGGAGATGTGAAACGTGTCGTTAAAAGTACCAAGGACAAGCGCCTCGAGGAGATCGAGGCGACTGGCAAAGCAATGGAAAATGCCATCAAAATCAACGACTGGACCATCACATCTACTGGTTTGTTCCATCATCCGGCCTGTCAGTCCAGAACTGACTTAGATATCGAGAATTTGACAAATTATTGCGTCTCGTACAACGCCAGAGCAACGTTGCAGAACCTATTCCTCCTTTTTTCCTCAAAGCGCTCACAAATCTCGAGGACTCTTTGAATGCTGCCTTGGCGAAAGAAAAGGAGGCAAAGAAAAAGATGAATGCTGTAAACGCGCGTGCACTGAACACGATGAAGCAAAGAGTGAGGAAATCGATAAAGGAGTACGAGAAAGAGGTGTCTCAATACCAGGCTGTAAGAATGCGTCTTGACACATCGCCCCTTCTTTGACTTTCGGCAGGACCCGGAGGCGTTTGAACACGAATACACTCTGCAGGTTCAACCTGTCGAGGCTGCGTCCGTAAAAGCGAAAAAGCCCAAGAAAGCTATTGATAGTGGTAGCGAAGGGGAAAGATCTCCAGGGGAAGACCAGTTCACAACGGTCGGGAAAGGTGGCAAAGCCATGCAATTTACCGCAGACGCTATCTTCAAAACACTCAAGATTGTACACGATGCAAGGGGAAAGAAGGTTTGGAGAGTGTGACTCCTGCTTACCTTGTAACTGACAACTACTCCAGAACACGGATCGAGGAGAGCAGATGCGTATTCTAGAAAAACTGCTCGAGGTTGCTGTTACGCCATATCAGCGCATCCGGGTTCTTCTAGCTCTCGTTTCTTCGCGGTTTGATTATAACTCGTCGGTAGCGTCTTACATGCCGATAGAACTGTGGCTAGCAGCCGAGCGCGAAGTTGACAAGCTCATTTCGATCGTTGCCAAGGATTCCGCATATTCAATACAGGAGAATACGGAGGATTATGATGAACTCCTTGAACGCTCCCCTGACATTGAGTCGGACGGCGTGGTCCGTATCCGAGGCAGCATCATTAGTTTTGTAGATCGTCTCGACGACGAGTTCACCAAGAGTCTGCAAAATATCGACCCCCATGGCACGGAGTACGTGGATCGGCTTAAGGACGAAAACGTGCTTTACCGGACGATATGTCGTGCACAAGCATTTTACGAGAGCTCACTTCAGCCAGAACCACTCGCACGAGTGATTATGCGACGTCTTGAGCACATTTATTCGAAGGTGCGATACACGAGCCTGCACGATGGCTCATTTTACTTAGTCTCCTCCAGCCGGACGCGGTTGTTAACGCCCTCGAGTCCTCTCTTGGGACGTCAGAGATTTCTCCGAGTGTTACATTAGCCTCCTCCACCACTACATCGGGTCTCATTCACGCCTTGTGTGTCCACCTTTACAAAGCCGACAACTCTTTGTTACGCACCAGGGCTATATTAAGTCATATCTACCACCACGCGCTTCACAATGATTTCTATACTGCTCGTGACATGCTCTTGATGTCACACCTTCAAGAGTCCATCCATTCTGCCGACGTGGCCACGCAAATACTGTACAACCGGACGGTCGTCCAGCTTGGCCTCTGCGCATTCCGCTGTGGTTTAATCAAGGAATCACAGACGATGCTTCACGATATCTTTGCAACCCAACGTGTCAAGGAGCTTCTAGCCCAAGGCGTTCACCAGCAGCGGTTTCAAGCACAACTCACGCTTGAACAAGAACGGGTTGAGCGGGCCAGGCAACTCCCTTTCCACATGCACATCAACACAGAACTTCTGGAAGCTGCATTCCTTGTGTCAAGCATGCTGGTAGAAATACCATTACTTGCTTCTATAGAGTCGGAAGAACAGAAGAGGAAGGCGATTTCAAAGCCTTTCCGTCGTCTACTGGATTTTGCGGACCGTCAAGTATTCACTGGTCCGCCCGAGAGCACCCGCGACCATATAATGCAGGCGAGCAAGGCACTACAAGATGGCGAATGGGAGAAGTGCCGCGATCTCATCCAAAGTATCAAGATTTGGAGCCTCATGCCGGAGTGTGCCTCTGTGAAAGAGATGCTGGCTAAGTGTGTCTTCATCGTTTCTGTGGTGGTGCGAATATCAACCAAACATCCTCAGGCGTATTCAAGAACAAGGTCTTCGAACATACTTGTTCACCTATGCTCCGTTATACACTACTCTCTCTCTCTCTCTTCTCTCACGAACCTTCTCATTACCTCTCAGGACAGTGACGTCCATAATATCAAAAATGATTTGGAACGAGGAGTTGCCCGCTTCCTTGGACCAATCCACGGGTGTTGTTGTTTTTCATCGGATTGAACTCTCACGCCCGCAACAACTGGCTCAAGTCATTGCGGAGAAGATTAGCAATATGGTCGAACAGAATGAAAAGGCGTTGGATGCCAAGCTTGGAAGCACCACTGGCTGGGGAGACCGGGGAGACACCAAAGGCGAGAAACGTGGCGAACAAACCCAGGAGCGACGCGGTAGGGGGGATAAAGCAAGAGGTGGATTACGAGGTGAGATCTGACCATGTCGTGTGCACGAATGGATTGAATGCTGTGTACATCAGGAAGCATGCGTGGACGTGGCTCTCGGTTCGCGCAGGGTCTCGGAAACCAAATGGCAGGGCAGTCGTCGCAAAGGACACGATAGCCGGTGCTCAGGGTTACTCTATAGCGTCCTGTTTCTACTAGTCCAACACGACTAGCTTTACTCGTCACTGCTCGCACTCTCGTCCGAGCCTTCGCCTGCATCGCTCTGATCTGGGTCCTCGGTCTCTGCTCCCCAGTCCGAGATATCAAGCTTTTCGTTTCGATAGCTTTCTGGATGGAGGACGTGGATGAGGGCAGGAGATGTCAGGTTCATAGGACCTCACCATTCTCCTTCACTTCGTATCCACCTTGCGTGACGCACCGCACTAATTCTGCCTTGCACCCAACCTTTGTATTCCTTCCGAGGATTGAGCCCTCGAGCTTCGCCCTGTATCACCCTCAGCTGTCTGAACGAGAGTACCGAGTGTCGTCCTCACCCGTCCGAGACCACGCAGTGGTCAAGGAGCACGCAACCGACGATCTTTGCCATTTTGCCGATTATGCAATGTTTCCCGACGACGGATTTCTTGATTGTCGTCTTTTCGTCAACTTTTGTGAAATCGCCGATCGCGGAATCGGACGAAATCAACGCCTTTGCGTCGATAAGCGTGCGCTTCTGCGGGTCGACGGGCAAGGTGTACGATACGTCGTCTATAAACTTTATTTGTGGTGAGTAAGATGAATGCGTATGTGCGTGGAAAGCGCACGTGTCTGTTTGCTTCCAAATAGGTGGGCAAGTTGTTGACTCGAACGCAATAACCGCTCACTGCCCGATGAACGATGACGCCAACTCTGAGGCTGCTTATTTCTGCACCGACGTCGTCATAGCCTGTGGGGCTGGGTGGCACAGAGTACGCCAGATCCCGACCCTGTTGAACGGGTGAAGGTGCCACCGAGCGGTGGTAGGCTGATGGTTTGGTGTTTGTGGTTCCGACCGTGTGGAGGGTGGAGTGCCTCATAGGTACGGTGCGCGCGGCAGGGTTGGAGGACGAGCCGAGCACTGAAAGGAAGAAAGTCATCCAGCCGACCGACACGGGTTAGGAAGCAATCCCGTACCGCGTCCGTATTTCAAGCGCTTCGTTGCCTGACAGTGCACCTTGCACAGCCAGGGGAAAAAGTCTTCCCGCAAGGAATCCAGCTCGTTCTTGCGTTGCAACGCATCCAGTACTCCGCGCGTACAGACATAGACGTGAGAGTCTTGAAGCTTGGACGAGAGCTTTGCGCGAGGGTACCGCGAAAGGAGGTTCATCCTCAGCTCGAGTTCTTCTGCGTTCTTGTCTGTGTTGTCAAGGGTGTCGATGTACAACAGCGTTCCTGTGGAGTCATCCCAGACTATCGGATAGGACTGCGAGTGAAAGCCCCATTCGTCGGGGGCCGCGGATTTTTCAGACCTGGGGGGCTCGAACCAGCAGCTGGTGGCGATCGCGCCATCGGAGGCCACTTCGGAGCGGAACTTGTTCAAGAGGCTCGAGAGTGGGAGCGCAGGGGGCGGGACGAAGTCGCAGGGGAGCAGCACAAAATCTTCCTGAATGCGGGCGGAGAAGTGGCGGAGGACGGAGCAGGTGCCAGCACTGAGTTCCTGCGTCTGGTCGAACGACTGGATGTCGACCCGCAATGAGGAGGATACGGGGGACTCGGAGTGGATGTAGTGCGATATGGAGGGCCGGTGGGCGGAAGGACAGATGAGGAGGACGTCTGGAAGTCGTGTGCATGATGTGCGCTGATCGTATCAGAGCGGGCCGCACCTTTGATGCCAGACTGCGCGACCCAGGAGAGGACATAGGCGACCATGGGCCTGTTGGCGATGGGGAGCAGCGCCTTGGGCTCGTTGCCGACGTCGCCTGTGAGGGGGAGGAGTCTGGTGCTGGTCAGCGACGGCGCACGGCGGCGGGGCTGGTGCGCACTCGTTGCCAAAGCCTGCGAGCACGACCGCGAGGAACTCGCGGGGCACCGACTGCACCGGGTCCACGCCAAAGTCCATCGGGGAGATATCAGACGGGGCACAAGAAGCTCGCATGAGGCTGCCATTTCGAGTAGACTACGTCGCTACCGCTCTCCGCCACGGCCCCCCCCACTGCGGTCACCGCTGCATCCGGTAGAGAACCTGTGCGTCCGCTCAACATGAGCACCCAGCATCCCTGTGGACACATACCATCGGCACGTCAATGGCTGAGGAACAGACGACCCCTGGCGCGGCGGCGCGCGAGGACCTTGCGTCCGCCTGGAGTCTTTTTCCTCGCGAGAAAGCCAAACTTCCTCTTCCGCACCCGCTGCGAGGGCTGGTATTCCGTCCCGCGCGAGGCAAAGCGCACGCTGGTCATGTCGGGGAGGCGCAGCGGCAGCGCCCATCCCACGGAGCCCGCGATCCTCGCACCAGCGTACAGGGTGGGGTGGACCGTCCGCGCGGCTCTGGCAAAGGTGGAGAACAAGCCCGTGGCCAGCATGGTAGTAAAAGCTATAAGCCGCTCGCTTCCCACGCCAGCCATGTTCCCTTCGCTTCGCCTCCCCCCACCAGCCCAGCGCGTCCCGCCATGAGCACGGCGCAGCCCTCCGTGCACCAGCTCTTTCGACGTCTCGAGACCGTCGGCAAGGGCGCCTACGGCTCCGTCCACAAGGGCGTCCACCTCCCCACGGGCAACACCGTGGCACTCAAGATCATCAACCTCGACACGGCAGACGACGATGTCGAGGCAATCCAGCGCGAGGTGGCTCTCCTGACCCAGCTCCGTGACGCGCCAAACGTCACAAAGTACTACGGCTGCTTCCTGGACGGTCCCCGTGTCTGGATCGCAATGGAGTTCGCCCAGGGGGGAAGCGTCCGCACTCTCATGCAGACGTCCAGAGACGGCGTCCTCGAAGAACGCTTCATCGTCGTCATCACTCGCGAAGTTCTCGTCGGTCTTGCGTACCTTCACAAGTCCGCAATCATTCACCGCGACATCAAGGCTGCCAACATCCTCATCACCGCAACCGGCAAGGTCATGATCTGCGATTTCGGCGTCTCCGCTTTATCTGCCACGACGACGTCCAAGCGAAACACGCTCATGGGCACTCCTAATTGGATGGCACCAGAGGTGGCCCAGCCAACACCCGTTTACGACAGCAAAGCGGACATTTGGAGCTTGGGTATCATGGTATATGAAATGGCCAAGGGCGCCCCTCCTCATTCAGACCTCAGGGACGCGATCAAGGTCATGCAGCTCATCTCCAAAGTCAAGCCTCCGAGATTGAGCGAGGGCGATGGCAGCAAGGACATGAGAGACTTTGTTTCTCACTGTCTGCGCGAATCTCCTACTGAAGTATGTGCCTGGAACCCGATCTGATCATCATGCTCATCTCCTTCCTAGCGCCTTTCTGCAGATGAGCTCACGAAGACAAAATGGATCAAATCCGCCGCGAAAGTAAACGTATCCGTACTAAGAGAGCTGATTCTCAGATACGATGCATGGATTCAAAACGGGGGATCCAGAGCCAGTATTGCAGAACCTCTTGACTGGGAAGGAGAAGAAAAGAAAGAGTATGTTTTTGCTTGTAGTATGGATCGAACTCGACTCATGTACTTTAGCTTGCAAAATATTGCTGAAGAAAATATCAACCCCTGGGTGTTTGATACCGTCAAGCGTCATTCGCTCATGAATGTACCCAGCGAGGATGATGATATGGATCTCCCCCATTCCGTTCATTTACCACCCGCAGCCCTGACAGTGCGCCCCGCACCAACTCGCTTACCGACCTCCCTGCGCGGCCTCTTTGACGACGATACTGCACCAAGCAGCACCCTCAAACCATTTCCACCACCTCCGCCAACGGTCATATCAACGCTCACGCCCCCAGTTGTACCGCCCTCGTTGCTCGCACGCGAGGCAACCGGCACAACGAAACCTGGGGCCTCTGAAGGAGTGGACGATGTCCAGTTGGCTAAATACAATGCGTTTTCCTTCCCCAGTCGTCGGCCTCGTTATTCACAGGATACTCCTTCAACACTCACTCCTCGCTTCCCTCCAACGAGTCCTTCTCCGGTTACCGGAGCACGATCTACCAATGCGCCCGATTCCGACTCTTCCTTGATGGACAGCCCTCCTTCTGGAATCTCCCTCGTAAGGAAACCTAGTCTTATACGCCAAGCTTCAGTCGCCGTTATGGAAAGTACACCGACGTCACCCCTTATGCCTCCGGTCAGGCCGTTCGCTGCGCGAGACAGGAGCGGCAGTGCCTCTAGTAAAGGAAGCGACGGTACCAATTCGACGAAAAGCCTGGTCTTGCCGGGGCTGAAAGACGCAATAAAGGTAACGTTGATTCCGTTCCCTCTGCCCGTCCATTCATTGATCCTACCAGGTCCCTTTTCTCACGTCTGAGCATCAAATGGGAATGTCCGACATACTTCCCCCATCCCCATCGACCGTGTTTCACAATTCTCAGTCCAGCATCCATTCGCCCACCTCACTGGGCTTGCACCCGTTGGGTATTCGCGCGGACGCAAACGCATCAACTATGTCACTTCCCAGCACGAGAAGTAGTTCACCACCACGCCTCGACTGGAGGGGTAGACCTGGTTTTCCGAAGTTCTCTCATGCCCCTTCGCTTTCGCTGACATCGGTACCTGTGGAGTCTACTCTTGGCCCACCTATCCAGGCGCTTGACTTTGTATCACTTACGGAATCACACGAAGCCACGAATTCACATCTCGCACGGACAGTAGATGACCTGACGAGATGGTTCTCCGTTATTGAGGTTGGCTTCGCAAACATGTTGGAGCAATCGGGTGGAGATGCAATCGCGGAGGAGCAGGAAGAGACACCAACAGAACGCGCGCCCTTCAGTGCTAATACAGAGAACAATGCGCATGAGCAGCCTCGGCGCGCGCTGACGACGGAACTTGCTTGAGTAAACCGGCCTCGGAATCACCATATTTTATCCATCGCATTGGTAGTCATCTGCTGGTACCCTTGGACCTTAATTCTATACCCTGCGATTCCTTGACGTCTATCCGGGTTATCTATAGCGGCCTCAAATATAATTGTGGGTGCCAAGGTACCCCGTAATAGTCTCTACGGCCTGTTCAACGTTGCATTGATCGGTTCTGATGTGGATTTCAGGGTGTGCGGGTGCCTCGTACGGTGCCGATACGCCGGTGAAACCTGGTGTTTGTAGATGATACGTGTGCTAAGACAACCGGAGAGGAGCTCACTTTTGATCTCTCCAGCCCGGGCTTTCTTGTATAGTCCCTTGGGGTCACGTTGCTCTACCACGGCGAGGGGGGCGTCGACGAAGACTTCGATGAAGATCAGGTTGGCCTTTTGATGAAGCTCGCGAGCCACTTCCCGGTCTGCGCGATAAGGAGATATGAAAGCGGTGATGGTAATGCAGCCTGCGTCCGCGAACAGCTTTGCGACCTTTGAAACGCTTGACCTGTCAGATTAGATATGTCCGCCGTGTTGCCATACCTCTCCGATGCGCCTGATGTTCTCGACCCTGGACGTTTCGTCGAAGCCGAGGTCCTTGTTCAATCCAAGACGGATGTTGTCCCCGTCGAGACGATAGGAAAACTTGTGCTGGTGCAACAGATGCTGCTCGAGAGCACATGCGATGGTAGACTGGCCACAGGCCGGACCGAGTGAGGGCTGGGCGAGACCGGACGAGGGGGTGGCACCGACCTTTCCGCTCGCACTCAGGCCAGTCAGCCAGACGGTGACGCCTTTCTGTTTGAGCAACTGGGATCGCTCGGCAGCACCGACGGATCCTGGCGACGGTCAGTCTGGAGCTGGCCGCAGCCGAGACGAGTGCGTACCCGCGTGGAAGGTGATGTTACTGGCCATGGCGGATGCGCGCCTTGCTTGAGAGCAGGGCTTGGAAAAGACATGGTGGACGGACTGGCTGACAGCACGACCGGCCGAAAGGACCGACTGGGTCGCAAGGGTTTTCGGACAGACAGAGCGCAACGTTGCCCAGAAAGTACGGAAATACAAGAGAGCACCCGAACCCAAACCAAGAGGTATCCCACTGCAAAGTCCCTCAACCGATGGTAAACCGCAAAGCCCAAGCGTCACAAAGTGGGAGAAGTACATGACCAAATGATCGACTTTTTGATTGCGTCTGTGACTTGTTCTGTGCTCAGAGGCTGATCTACCGGGGGGCAGTGAATGAAGAGCACTTTGGTCGTCGGCTTATCGTTCTTGGGGACATAACGTCTGCTCTCCGCCAAGGAGCAGTAGTAGATGAAGTCACACAGATAGTGCCCGGCATCGAGGGAAGAATAGACGTGCTGCAAAAACCGAAGGAAGGCGTTTTCGCGAGACAAGGTGACGATAAAAGAGCGATACGCTCACCTCGACGCCAGACTTTTTGAGGTGGTTTACGAGCTTTTCGACGTCGACGTCGGTGTACAATTCTTCGGGGAACAATTCGTAACCCTTTCCGAAGCCGCGTTTCGGGGGCTCGCCGCTGTCGATAGGACCATCGATGGCATACCCGAGCCGTGCCCTTTCCATCCGCTCGGCAGGAGAGGGCTCGGAAGGCACCCGCACGGGCTCTTCGCGGACGACACGGACGACGGGCGCATGGCACCCGTTCCCGTCCTTCATGTTGTAGCCGAATTTGTGGCCGGTTCGCTCGATCCGGAGAGGGCCGCGGCCGGCGACGCCGACGTGAAGCACGAGATCATAGCCATTCGGGGGCGGGGGGGCGGCGTTTTCGATCGGGGGGAGGACGGGGGGCTGGGCGTGGAGGCCTGGCACGATGGATAACACATCCTCGTACGTGACGGGGACATTGAGGGCGGTGATGCGGATCTCGCGGTGGATCGTCGCGCAAGGGTCGCTGGGCACGGACGGGGGCGGATTGCGCGGGTCGTCGTGGGCAGGCGGGTCTGCGGGCACCTCGGCGTGGATGACGGTGTTGTGGAGGGGCTGGACGGCGAGCCAGGAGGGATTGACGCGGTAGCGGGAGAAGGGCTGGACCCGGACGAGGTCAGGCGGCGGCAGGGAGAGGGAATGGAGCCAAGTACGGGGTAGGGGGGACTCACACCGAACCCAGTAGTCAGCACAAAGTACGGACGCGGCCCGGCCTCGCTGTGCGCCCCGTCGACGGCTGCCATCGTCGCGAGAGAGCACCGTGTCCGTGGGAATCGCCAGCCCGGTTCCCTCCCCTTGCGCGCCCGCCCCGCCTCTTCCCTCCACGCCCCGATGTTGTCCACCGCGCTCCGCTCGTCCGCCCTCGCCGCACCCCACGGCCGCCGCGCAGCCTCGTCCATCGCGCTCAAGTACTCCAACGCCCTCTACGCCGCCGCCCTCGCCAGGTCGCCCCAGGCACTCTCCAAGGTCCAGTCCGAGCTCAGCGCGCTCGCAAAGTCCATCGCCGACACACCCGAGCTCAACGCCTTTGTCTCAAACCCCACGCTCTCGGCAAAGGAGCGCGCCTCCGGCCTCGCCGCCCTCTACGCAAGGGCGGAGGGCCCAAAGAAGGAACCGGTCTCCGACATCACGAAAAACCTCTTTGCCGTCCTTTCAGAAAACGGCAGACTGAACGAGACCCAGGGCGTCATCCAGGGCTTCAACGAGCTTGTCGCAAAGTACAGAGGAGAGCTCGAGGTCGTCGTCACGTCGGCTGCCCCCCTCCCAAGGGACGCTGCCGCCAAACTCGAGTCTGTTCTCAAGCAGTCCCAGGCCGCGCAACACGCCAAGTCTTTGAAGGTGGTGAACAAGGTCCGTGCTCCAGCGACACCCCCTTGGCGTCGTCGTCACCATCGTCGTCCAGGTTAACCCGTCGCTCTTGGGCGGCATCGTGGTCGACTTTGGCGAGAAAAGCATCGATCTCAGCGTGTCGTCCCGCGTGAACAAACTGAACAATGTTCTACAAGGCACGTCCCGCCGTGTACCAGACTTCTCCTTCTCATCCTGTTGCAGATTCGATATGATGGCAGGGGTGGAGCATCGTTGGCTTCCTCACCGGTTTCATACCTAGAGTCTGCTCGCTATGTAATTCCTTGAGCGACCTCGGGGCGCTGCCCGCCAAAATACAGAGGTAGACTGTTGGACTATGAATGTCGACTTGACAGATGTGTCTGGTCCGAGAGAAACATTCGCGATCCGGCCAAGTGCTTGTCGAGTGTCGTAAGCGAGATCCACGGCGGGCGCTTGCAGTGTGCTTGCCTGCGCCGGTGCTGCACAACGTTTAGTACTGCGGTATCATGCCTTCTGGTATGTTGAACCACGGCGCGCGTTTGGCTCGTCTGGTGCTGACCTCGTCTCAGTCTCGGTTACCTGGTCCGCGCCTTTCACCACGGACTTGCCACACAGACTTAGTGTTCACCCACAGCCCCGCATGCTCGTCCTCTGTTCTCGAGCGGGACATCAACCGCCACCTGGATAGCGGATGCTCGGAGCACACACTGACTCGAACCACCAGCGAAAGCCAGCTGCAAGCCAAGGAAGAACCGAAAAGCAAATTGGCCCCGATATTCTCTCAGGGCTCAGGAGGCGGCTCCAGGCCACCTGGTCCCATCCCATCCGAGGTGCACTCTGGAGCTCCGTCCAAGAAGAGACGCAGAGTCGGGGCCTCGTCGTTGGCCGTGACGCAGAACACCGGCGGCCAAAAATATGCCCACAAGCAAGCATCCGATGCGAGTGCGAAAACGAGCATGCCATTGGCGGAAAGAATCCGTCCACAGAGTCTCGACGAGTTCGTCGGCCAAAAGCATTTGCTTGGACCCCATTCCCTGCTAAGAGGCCTCCTCGAATCTGGAAACCTGGGTAGCATCATATTCTGGGGCCCACCGGGGTGAGTCACTCCCGGGCGACGCGTGGACCCATGTCTGAGCAGCACAGTTGTGGAAAGACAACTCTTTCGAGACTCCTCGCTAGAGAAGCCGACTGTCTTTTCAAAGAGTTAAGCGCCACTTCGTCAGGGATCAATGACGTTCGTAGTGTTTTTGAAGAAGCAAAGGGTTCTTTGGCGTTGACCGGGAGGTATGTGGGTCGTGTGCACCGTGACATGCCACTGACTGGATCCCTGGCAGGAAGACGATACTCTTCTTGGATGAGATCCATCGGTTTAATAAATCCCAGCAGGTATGCACCCCTTCCCTCCTGGGCTGCCTTGGTCAAACGACGGATCCAAGGATATCTTTTTACCATACATCGAAAAAGGCCAAATACAGGTGAATCACCAGTTAATGGACCACTGCGTTGCGTGATCCTCATCCGTGCACGTTCAGATGATAGGTGCGACAACGGAGAACCCGTCATTCAAACTAACGGGTGCCCTCATGAGCCGCTGTCGGTCTGTGAAACCATTGTCTGTTTGCTGCATCTGACAACCCATTCAGCGTGTTTACGTTGGAACGCCTCACAGACGACGAGGTGCAAAGCATCATCTCCCGCGCAGTGGAGCTTCTTTCCGTCACGACTGAGACAGCCATGTCGTCGGCTCTGCAGCAGCCAACCAGTTCCCAAGGTTCTGAGATGCTTTCCTCCACGCAAGGATCCGCAGATGTGAACAGCAGTCCATATCCGTCCTGTCCGCGGTTGACACTTCGTGTCATTGGATCTCTGATATCTCTCGCCGCTGGGGATGCGCGAACAGCGCTTTCTCTGCTGGAGCTCGTGTTCGCATCAAGAAACACCATTCCAGAAGAAGAGCTTGTTGCTTCGCTGCGGCAGTCAGTGTCTTGCTCTTACGACCGAACAGGTGAAAGTCATTACGACATGATCTCTGCACTTCACAAGTCCGTGCGCGGCAGTCAGGGTGATGCAGCGATGTATTGGCTGGCCCGCATGCTGACTGCCGGCGAAGATCCCTTGTACATTGCCCGGAGGATGGTAGTCTGTGCGAGCGAGGACATCGGGCTCGCGGATAATCATGCCCTACCACTAGTGCGTCGGTTCTACCGCGATGGTGGTACTCATGCCCATGGAAATTTGACGCCGGTTAGGCAGTTGCGACGCTGCATGCTTGTCAGCAGGTGGGAATGCCAGAGTGTCGCATCAACCTAGCCCATCTCGTTGCCTATCTCGCTGAAGCTCCCAAGAGTACGCGTGCGTATGAGGCTTACAATTCAGCCGAGGCAGTGGCGAGGGTGGGCGGGACGGTCCCGGTCCCGATGGCGATGCGGAACGCGCCTACGGAGCTCATGAAAGAGCTTGGGTATTCGGAAGGATACAGATACAATCCTGGTTATGTGTGAGTGCTCCTGCTCAGTGTTTCAACCTGAGCATCATTGTTGGTGGTTTTCAGACACCCCGTGTATAACGACTACCTGCCTCCCGCCGTTCGAGGGGAAAAGTTCCTGAAGGAACCTAACGACGTGTCGAGTAAGATGTGGGACGAAGACGCCCTCGTGAGGTGGGAAACAGAATGTAATGCAGGGCACTCATGGTTTGGGCGCGCACATGGTGCACCTCCTGGACATGGGTCGGATGGCAGTGCCCGGCCCGGGCTTTGACGCCCGACCCGGCTGTAACATGTCGATACGCCGTCGATTTTCATGTGGCAGGGTGCTAAGCGATGCCACTCATCGCTGGCCATGGGAAGAACGTGACGATAACGGTCGTGCATCGTGCCTTGTCCCAGATGGCGATAGCGCCGACGTCGGAATCCACGCGGAAATTGGCAAGGTGCGCATGTGGTATGGGTGTAGTTTGTCTATCTATGTATGTGAGGCTCAAACATATCTTACCCGGCGGTGCTTCTAGTTCAGCCAACATGTCAATGAGATAAGACGTAACCCGGACCACCTGGCACCTTTTCCCCGAGTGACACAATATAAAACGAAGACGAATGCAACAGCCCCACCCCTGTTGCGTGCCTCGCCATCCAGCATGGCGCACCCAGCAGGTTTCCTTGATGTCCTCGAGTCGTCCCAGTACGACTATGACGCCAAAGAGATCCCTCAAGGTGTCAGCGACGACAAGACCCTTCACGAGAAGCACGATGTCGAGGCCGCTGCTACTTCCGAGCCAGTCGGGAGCACCGAGTTCGCTGTGCTAAGTGATGAACGCGACATTGCGACCCATATCATATCCACCACCGACGACCCGAGTCTGGATCCCTGGACTTTCCGTGCCGTCTTTATCGGTATCGGTCTTTCTACCTTCGGGGGCGTTCTTGGTGTGTGATATGATGTCTATGCACTCGTCCCTCTCATGGCATTCAACAGCCGAAATATATTACTTCAAACCGGTGGGTCATGTCTGCTGCAGCAATTACATTCACTTCATCATCGTTTCCAGCAAACCGTGAATGTCTCTCTGATGTTTCTTGCGGTTGTATCGTACGTGATGGGGATCTTCATGGAAACCTTCATTCCTCGCGGTGGTCACTTAAATTGGCTGAATCCGGTAAATCACACATCATGTGTTGCTTCCTCGACTGATCCTGAGCGCGCGTCAACAGGGGCCGTTTAACAAGAAAGAGAACGCCTTTATCATTATCATGGCCAGTGCGGCGGCCAACTCTGCCCTCGGTACCGAAGTCCTTGCAGTACAGCGTCTGTACTACAACGTCACTCCCAATGTCGCTGCTTCGATTTTTCTCCTCTTCTCATCTCAGCTGTTGGGTTACGGAATAGGTGGAATGATGCGTTGTATGTAAACCCGCGACGTTTAATCTGAATGCTCTGACTCATCGCCGTGTAGCCATTCTATTGTATCCGTCTAAAATGCTGTATCCCCAAGTGATTCCTCTCATTACCATGTTCGATGCTTTGTACGAAGGCGGGCAGTATGCGAAGAGAAAACTGAGAGTGTTTTATTGGGTATTTGGAGCGTGAGTTGTCCAATCACATGTTCCCGTGGTATCTGTCGGACTCAATCGCTGAAAGTATATTTATCTGGGAGCTTTTCCCAGAGTGGACATTCCCACTGCTCACTGGGTTCTCCATATTTTGTTTGGCTAACCCCAATAGTGCCACATTCACCCGTATTTTCGGTGGTTCAAATGGAAATGAGGGCCTTGGGCTATTGTCTATCTGCTTCGACTGGCAGGTGGGTGTTGATGGAAGCCCTCTGTTCTTCACCCAACTGTCTCCTCCAGTATATCGCGGGCAGTGTCAATCCAATGGCCATTCCTCTCAAAGCACAAGTAAGCTTGCACCCTTGAATAAGTCGTGCGAGGTTGACTTCGCTTCAGGTATCCAACTTTATTGGCTACATTCTGTGCATGTAGGTCGATATGCCGAGGATTGCACTGTATGATAATATGGTCCGACTAGGGTTGTCTTCGCTGCAGTTTACTACAAAAATATCTGGCAGGCACAGAATTTCCCATTCGTAGGTTTAATCCCGCGATTTGTTCCACCGTTCATCGATCCTTCTTGACTAGCTCTCTCAACTGCTTTACTACGGAAATGGCACAGAATATAACCAGTCGCTGATCCTTAATGCAAATTACGAAGTTGAACCGACTTTGCTTGCGGAGCAGGGGCTCCCTTGGTATTCCTCCACATGGGTGGTCTACTTGCTGGCTACAAATCTGGGACTCGCTGCGACGTTCACGCACCTCCTTCTCTGGAACATGAATGACCTTCGTTCTGCGTGGAGCTGGGCGAGCCCTCGGGCCCTCAAAGAAGCATGGAAGACGTTCAATTGGAAGTTCTGGAAGGACGATGGGATAAGGGATGAGAGTAAGAATGATGAGCTGGATCCTCACTATTTGGAGATGCTCAAGGTAAGTTATCTGTGGCCTGCCCGGGGGCAACTGACATGGACGAAATAAATAGTATCCGGATGCACCAAATAGCTGGTATTTTGTGACATTCCTCGTGTCTGTCATTGTCGCGCTGGTCGTTATCTACAAGACAGACTCCACGCTGCCTTTGTGAGTAGTAGTATGTGGCTGCTTCGCATCGCACAAATCGCTGAACCGTTGTCTATAGCTGGGGTTTTTTTATCGCGATTTCTCTGGCTACGCTCTCCATTCTCTTCTTCGGAGCACTTTCTGCCATCACTGGTTTAGGTTTTATCATACAACCGTAGGCTGCATCCCGTTTGCGATACGAACAAGGTATTGACTAGCAAAGGTTCGTGCAAATGATCGGGGGGTTCCTGCATCCTGGCAAGCCCATGGCAAACATGTACTTCGTTCTCTACAGCTATAGTGAGATTGCACGAGTCCATCAAATGTGAGGAGGCTGAAGCGTTGTTTGCAGATACCGTAACGCAGGCGCAGTTGCTACTCCGTGATCTCAAGATTGCACAGTGTAGGTCTGCGTTCTACGACTTTTTGAGCGAATGCGACTCACTCTCTTGTAGACTCGAAACTTCCTCCTCGTGCTGCATTTACAGCTCAAATTACTGGCACTCTCCTCGGCGCCGTGTTGAACTTTGGTGAGCGGAGGAAGAGTTTTCCGAACGTAGCAGTCACTTACGATCAAGCAGTCTTGATGAACACCATCATTGACAATCAACGAGAAATCCTTCTCTCGGTCCAGGGAACGAATATTTGGTCTGGTCAGCAGCCTCAACAGTACAACTCTCAGGCTCTAGCTTGGGGTGGCCTCAGTCATCAGCTATTTTCAGCTGGCCAGAGGTACCAGTGGGTCCCTTGGGCTTACCTGATCGGTCTATTCGTTCCCCTTCCATTCTGGGTCGCCCACCGTTTCTGGCCTAGGCTGCGGTTTGACTATCTCTACACACCAATCATTGCGTACGTACCCAACACGATTCCGGTCTCTCTCGGGTAGCTGAGAGACAACACAGATACTTTATCGGATGGCTTTGCGTAGGAATCAACTCCTCGATCACTTCCTACTTTGTGGTTGCCTTCCTTTCCCAGTGGTGGCTACGTACACGTTATCCTCGCTGGTTCGCTCGATATAATTACATTGTTGGAGCCGGTGAGTTCTGCCGGCCAGTCATGTTACGTACCCAAGCTGAAAAATGGGGCAGCGCTCGATGGAGGAACCCAGGTGATGGTGTTCATCCTGTCCTTTGCAGTCCAGGGCGCAGCAGGAACGGCGCATCCCTTCCCAAGCTGGTGGGGTGCAAACCAGGGAGGGAACTACGACCGTTGTGCATACTTGACGTAGGGCTCTTGTTGGCCAAGTTGTATAGATCTACCACACTCGGGCGTTGGTCTAGTAGTGGCCCATCACCATTACAGAACTGCATGACCCTGAGAGAGTCGGCTATGAACAGGCCATGCTGACCAGTGTCGTCATCACGCGTGGCGGGAATAGCGCAGCCACCTTGCCGTGGTATTCGGCAACTGGCACTGGCACTGCGATGGAGCACGATGGCGCATGTCGACAGTGTCGCACTAAGTTATTCTCACCACGCATTCTTTCCTGCCCCGTCCACGTCGAGGAGCACAGAGCCTGCTTTCTCAGGCGGTGTTGTGTCGGGAACAAGGGTCTAGACGTCGCAACCACAGCCTGCTGGCAACAACAATAAGACTGTGAGTACAACGGGAACAAGTTGCACGCTTCTAACATGCAGCTCAACGACCGCCCTTATAATGCCCCACCGGGAATCCCACATCCCCGTGATTGCTGGCACATATCACTGCCTTTAGGTCTCCATCCACTCCACCTACATGCTCGTCGCCCGGATGCGACGTCTTGCCCCCTTATTATTTCTCATCCCTGCTATCCAGGTTTTCGCTAGGGATGATTCGCTTTGTGAGTCGGTTCCTCCTCGCTCAACGCTCCACCTCACCGAGCACATGTTCCTCCAGTCACGTCGTCTGTCACTTACTGTTCGGAACCTGATGCTCTCCTTATCCAACAATTCGACCTCGCCTACTTCCAGAAGAATTCTTCCATCTGGTTCAACATCTCTGCAGCGAGCGTCGTAAGTCCCGTTCTCAACGCCTTTCCCGCGCGCAGTCCCACACCATTTTCCTTCACAGCAACCCAACATCAACGTGTCAGCAAACATCATGGTGAACGTTTATGGAATGCATCCCTTCAATTTCACGCTTGACCTTTGCTCTCTATTCAACGGTGCACTATGTCCGTTGCCGACCTACAATTTTACCGGGTCGGATTCCCTTTCCCTTCCTTCTTCTCTAGGCGTGAACAACAGGATCCCGGGCATCGCATTCCACATTCCGGACCTTGAGGCGTGAGTTTGAAATGCTATGTCTCTGTCATCGCTTATCAACATTTTGTAGGTACGCCCAACTGACCCTCACTGACGTGACCACCGGCGAGCTCAGAGCTTGTGTTCAGGCAACCTTGTCTAACGGGTGGTCGGCCCACCAGGTCGCAGTGGAGTGGGCCACAGGCGCCCTGGCTCTCCTCGCGCTTTTTTCCGCAATCTGGCACTCGCAATCCTCCGGTACTTTGGCACCGTATCGGTTATTTGATCTATTGTATCTCTTCCAGTGGGCGGCTTCCACAGCGTTCCTTGATTTAAATTACTCGTCGGTTTACATTGCCTTTGCAACCAACTTTTCGTGGGCTCTGGGCTTATTCCCTGCCTCGGCAACTTCTCCGATCCAGCTTTCGATCAACAACATGCGCCATCTTACGGGAGGAAATATGTCAGACGCGTCCTCTGGATCGGCAATAGCTTTGGTCAACAGGCAGCTAAGCCCTTACAACGCCATGGTTACATCCGTCTCCAGTTATCGATCCGTCGGCCCTGCGACAGAGGTATTACTTGGACTGCGAAATATGACGACAAGAAGTTATGTTGCCCGCACCATCCGAGAACTAGACAATGCTGGGACCGTCCAACTCGTCACCCCTACCTCTGGCAATGTCCTACAGGCTGGTATCCCGATCTATGTCGAGTATGTCGGGATCGCGACGGCCAACGCCTTCATGACCATATTTCTTGTCGCATTGATGCTTTCGGCAATCCTGATAGCAACGCTTGCAATAGGCTATGGCGTCCTAGTACTTGCAAATCGGAAGACAAAGAGTCCGTTTTCACGAACAAGGGAGCTATATCCAGAGTTTTCGCGCGCGTGGCTGTTGCGTGTTGTAAGTGCGAGTTGGCTTTACGACTGACATATTTGTTGATGCATTTGGACCAGTACCTTATTGCACTTACTCCTGTCAGCATTTTCGCGCTGTATCAATGGACACTCAAAGATTCGTGGTTGTCGATCCTTCTCTCGGTGGTCCTCCTTTTGGCGGTTGTTGGCTACCTCTGTTTCGCCGTTTTCCGCGTCGTCCGGCTTGCAATGAGCGCCACGCCGTATGCGTTGCACACGGAGCCTAAGGTTATCGCTACATATAGTCCTCTGTTCGGCCTCTACCGCCCAGAGAGGTACTTCACAAGCATACCGTTCCTGGTCAGCGTCCTTGTGAAAGCGATGTTCATTGCTTTCTCCCACGCGAATGGAGAGGTGCAGGTCATATCCATCCTGGTTGTCGAGTGTGGGGTTTTTGCCTACCTGCTATTCCTCAAACCTCACAGGACCAAGGGAGCGGACATTCTCGCGACATATTTGGCACTCACTCGTGTCGTATGTACGGGTCTGTTGATCGCGTTTATCCAAAGCCTCAATGTTGCAGCCATTCCGCGTGCCGTGATCGGCATTGTCATCGCCATCGTTGTCTCCGTTGCAGTTATCGTCATGTTTATCAATACTCTTGTCAACCTGGGCTTGATAAAGGTGCCTACGAGGCTTCGACGACGGAAAGTACCAGAGTCTGATGTATCGAGTCTGGAGAAGGGAAAGGGCGAAGAAGACACGGCAGGACGGCCTAGGAATCCTACTCCCCAAAGGAATGTCCCCCTTGATCCAAATGTCAACCAACCGTACCCGGAGAGCCCTTCGGAAGCCGTCACGGAAGAGAGCGTCTACTCCGAGGAATCGGGCTCTACAACACTTGGGTCCCTCTTGCCGAGACGTTGGTCCTTACAGCCGTCCTCTAGCTCGCACTCGCGTCCACCTTCGCAATCTCAGTACTCGTCGACGAATGCATCATCACCTCGACGCTCCCACCCTCCTTCACCGCTCTACCCACAATCCGTATCACACAGTAGACACCCAACGATCGATGAGCATGAACCCGTTGCATTTTAAATGTTTTTCAAGCTGAGATGCCTTTTTATCTTACGCTCCCAATGATTTGCCATTACATGCACATAGAGCGACATCCTCATTTTGCATACAGTCATTTGACTTCTTTACATAACCTAGATCGCACTCGGACGGTTTGCACTGTAGTGAAAGGCAATCTGCTGAAGCCTTGGCTATTCTTAATTTTATTGGCTACGCCTGCTCGTACTTGTCAAGCAGACATGGCCCATAGGAATCGATAGTAATGTACGAGATGTGGTGTAAGACGAGCAAAGACGCGCCAGGAGCTGGAGCGTGACATTGGGACTATGTGACTTGGAGTGGCTGGTGGCTGAGCGTTCTTGGGAATCAATCCGGGGTTTTTCGACGTGAATGTTCTACTAAGATTCCCACACCGCCGAGCTAGGACAGTAACGAGAGACAAATTTCGATTCGAGGATCCGAGACGGGAACGGCTCCCGGTTCTGGTAACGTGCAACCACTAGACATCGCATACTTGCCTCATTGGACTAACGCGTTACGTGTTGCCGTGTCACGCGTCGCGAGCGCGCCGCATTCAAGTTGTTGACCGCGAGGACCAACGATGCCCGCAAAAAGCGCCTCGAGAAACAGGAACAAAAGACTGACTGATTTCTTTGTCCAGAGGTCCACTCCAGCTCTGGTGGCGTCCTCCAGTCCCGTAGACTCTACGACGCTGCCAACGGCGCGAGCATCGACAGCTTCTGCCATAGATCACCAGCCTCCTATGAATCTGAGCAAGTATGCTTTGCACTCGCCTCCGTTGTTTGCTCATTACTTGAGGTGTAGGCGCTAGGGCGATGCCGACGCGCAAGCGTGCTCGCTCACCGGATAACACCAACACCACTAAATCAACTCTTCCTCTCGCCAAATCAAAGTCTGCAAGAAAGCCCTCGGACTCTAAACGCCCAAAAAATGTCATTTCTGCCACTTCTCCCGTTTCCCGCCAATCTTTCGCCCAGGGACCGGCGCTAATGCAGGCGCACAAAAATACTCTGGCAGCATCTCCTTTGGGTCCTAGTGAGCGAATTGTTTACAGTAGTCAGTCTGACGAGGCGGAACTCGTTCTCCCCAGACTGGCATCGTCCGACTTCGAGAGAGCTGTTGAGGACGTTCACACATGGAGACAGAACACGTTTGAGTCTTCCAGTTCCCTTTCCCTACATCTGGGCCAGGACGCTATGGAAGTGGATTCAACACCGTCCTCTCCCACCCTCGGTTCGCCCTTGGCCCACGCTCGGAGCGCCTCTCGAACCTTTGACGCACCCGTTCGTTTTACGGCGACTCCCAGAAGCAGCCCCGCCCCCCAGACGCCCAACGCTACTTCGCCACGTTTCCCTTCGTCGCCCGACATGAACTCCCATCCTCCACTTCCTCCCACTCCGGAACCTATCGACTCGGAGGCTAAGACCGCTAGGCTTATTGCAGAAATTAAAGCACGGGCATTCGCTGTCGAGCAGTTCAGCGACGACGAACAACCTCTTTCATATCGTGAACTTGACGACAGCGACGACGACGATCTTATTGATGAGCTTCCTTTGATCGGCGGAGCAAAGGGGCGAGGGTAAGCATGTTGAGTTCTGATGGGTCGAAAGTCTTCAGACCCCAACTTTTCCTTCTCAGCTCTAGACCCTCCGAACCACGATTTGAGAAGGGCATATTTTCATCTCCGTTGTCAAGTGTGCCCTCAATCTTTGACGATGTATCCGTTGATTCACCACGGCCAATACGAACGTCTGCAAGAACTCGCAAACCTGCACCAGCTTTTCAATTGCCCGTAATAATATCAGGCTCTTCAATTTCTGTTGGCGCCACGAAATCTTCCTCGTCAATACGTAAGAAGGCTCGGCCAGTGAACCCTTTACACGCCCTCTTGCGCGAGAGGCAGCTACAAGAAAGACGAGGTGTTAGTCGTACCGCCCTTCGCCTCGCAGAGGAAGCAGTTGGGCAAAGTTCTCGCGAATCATCCGTCCGCTCCGATAACGGGGAACCCGATACTATGCGTCAATTACGCTTCACGGATGAACGAGCAGCCTGGAAAGCTGTCTCCGAATTTCGCAAGTCCACTAGCCCTGTGGACTCCGGTGACGTGGTAGATTGCGCTGCCAGGGACTGTGCATCCAAGATGCTGGGTGCTGCTGCCGGTGAAGCTATAGACAAAATACTTTCTGGCGATAAAGATGGTAAAGGAAAAGGAAGGGCGCAGTATGTGGACTTGAAAACGACCCTAGGTGTTCCTCTATGGATACACCCTTCAGACGAGGACATGGATGTTGATTCTGCACCATCCATACCCTTGTCTGGACACCGCATCTTTACTTGCTTAGACGGGCTTTTTAGGGGCGGTGGTATGTGTCCTTTGAGTATCCGAATCTGCTCGTGAGGTGGACTGTGCATTTCTTAGATGATTCACTGCTGGATTTGATTCTCCGTAGTAGTGCGCTTGCTGCCATTCCCGGGGATGTCCTAATGTCAAACATGCCTCAACTCCTGGACTTGGGTAGGCTGCGCTCGCATTTCATCTTTGCTTTGCTGATCGTTTGGCAGCTCTCTTTACGTCCGAGCATGTTGCAGAGGCTGTTCGCATTGCTCTTTGTGATCTGTGGGGATTGAAACCGAATAAGGCGCAAATGCCCTTGGCTGCTATCCTGTTTGCATTAGTCCGTTTAGGTGCAAACCCTTCAGTCCTCGAAGAACTCGGATTGATCGTGGAACATGCCCAGAAGAACCCCGTCTCCCATGAAACCTTCGTGAGAGCTCTGAAAAGGCTTCTTGCCATCGTGAGGGCTGCAGGCTCGTCAGTCGGATTTACGCTGTATTTTCAAGGTTTCCCTTACTCATGGGATATACCCCAGTGCTGGTGCTCTCGCATTGGATGACATCCCAAACGTGGTGCTAATCCTGGTATCCATGGGACTTGATCCATTAACGTCAGGCGAACTCTGTACGCAGCTGAACACTACAATTGACATCGTTTGTAATGATGGCGCAGTGGATTCTCTTGTGCGTGAGACCATTCCGACCAGATACCACACGACATTGAGCCCATCTTAGCTCAATGATATTCACGACAAGATCTTGGGCTTTGCTAGGCAGTTGGCTCCTGCCAATAAGGCACAGCTGGTCTCGGTTTTTGCTAGTGGCAGCGGTCGAACGAGACACATTGCACGATGTCTGGCGTACTGCCTGCTGGTTTCTGATCCCATTATTCCAAACGTGTGTTTTCTTCCCTTTCTTATATGGCTCGTCATGCGACAACTAAGACATTGCTCAGCACCAGGCACCCCCACTGGAACCACTCATATCATTGATCTCTTCCGATGCTGGACCCTGCAAGTTATTCGAGGTCGCAAGCGAATCAATGGACTATGAAGAGCTCGGACATTATGTTAATATCCTATCAGTCGCTCTCATTAACATCGCGCCGTACGTTGAAGAAGAACGAGCCGTAGTGAAGTCCGCGAATGGCACCTCGGTGAAACGGAGTCCAGGCAAGCCCCAAAAGCCGCCTCTCGAGCTCCTCCGCAGCGTGCTTGAAGTTTTGCAGAGCAAAATTGGTCAGTATTTTAACGGTACAAATGAGGCGTTTCTGACAGACTATCCCAGTCGACACTCGTGCTGCTCACCTTGACCGATCGAGAACAAAAGCGGCAATACAGCGTCTGACCATGCGCATCAACTATGACCGGATGGCACTCATCGGTCTTCGTTCGCGTCGGCGGGCGTCCACTCTTAAAGCCTATTTTTCACCACAACGCCCATGATTCAAGCAGACACTCGTCTGCTTAACGATGCTCTTTTCGTCGTGTGCTCCCGGTATTCTGTTTGACGAGCTGTCTGTTCTAGTGCTTGTGCTTACTGCCTCAATCTTCGAGTTCCCAGCCGGCCATGAACATAAAGTATTCACTCAATTATATACAAGTCATTGTTTGTTAGACGCATGATACCTTTCGCTTTGCCCATCAACACCAGATCAAATGTAGGCATACGGCCATCAAATACTACTCTACCATAGTGTGAACCAGCCGTGTATATCTTGAGCGAGTAAGCAATGTTACGTATGTACAAAGACCGGTATAACTGCAGCACTCTAGAAGAGAGGTTACTCCTGCAAAGCCTAACTACTGAACGCACAGATGTTCATCGATGAATGGCTTCAAGGTCAAATGAGATCGAGCTCGATATCCCATACGGGACTTGGTTCGCGAGCTTGGCGATCCTTGGATGAGGTCGCTTCCTTCTCCTTTCCAACGCCATTTGTATCTGGAGGTGGTGTTCCGTTTACTGGACTGGTCGGACTGCGCGGTGGGATAGGCAATGCTTGGCCACCGAGCGAGAAGGCTGCGCTTGTAGACCGGTTGCGGAACGGCCTCTCGAACGCATCCTTTATTCTTCTTACCTTGACTTGACCAAATCCCGGCAATGTTTGCAATCTTTCGGAGGATGCCCTACCGATATCTGCAAAACTCTATTCGCGGGATCAAGATATGTGCGAGGGATCGTGATGTCAAACGTACGCCAAGAGACGTCCGGAGTGTTTCAACATCAGTCTTGTTAACTTTGTTGATGCTCGTCAGCGCTGTGCGCAGCTGGGAATCATAGTCTTTGTCTGCGCGCTCCTTGATGAGGTCCGGTGGCTTGTGCTCAAATTGCTTGAACGTTGCAATGTATTGACCAGCCTCGTCACGGCTTGCGGGAGTGGGGTTAGAGCGAACAGTGGCACGAGGCGCGGGCGTACCTCCATGCTACAATAACGGTGAGACCGTTGATCAAACACACCTGTGGCGATGGTCCGCAGCAAGTCACTAAGAGGAACAACGTATTACTTTGGTGAGCTCCCTGATCAGCTCCTGGTGTTCGGTCTTGGGACGACGTAAATACTTTCAATAGAGCTACGCGAAGATTACTCACGACGTCACACATGATGAGGAGTATCCGAAGGTTGTAGGCATGGCCAAGCTTCTCGATTCGGGTGTGGATGTACTCGGGATGGAGCCGATGGTACTTCAGACTGACACGCTGGTTAGAGCGCATGCGCGAGTGCGGCGAAGCGGAGACGCACCTGAGAAACAGTATGCATGTCGTACGGCCAACCTGGAAGTCGGGGACAATATCGCCAAACTCTTTGCCCACATTGCGAATGCACTCGAGCACTGGGTTCAAGCGCTCCAGAACCGCCAGTAAGTCGGACGGTGAGCGCCATGGACGGGCTCACCTGGTTCGGATTGACGACGATGTTGTTCCCGGCGCCGGGCTGGACGACGGGCGGCCTCGCCGTCGCCATCTGACGAAATGGTGGCGGTGCTTGACGCGAACAGCGGGTCATCTCCCGGGTCCGACCCCCCGTCCGGCCATGGACAAGCTTCCGTCCTACCACGCTCAACCCAGAGCGGCCCCGCCCCGCCAGCGACTTGCGCGTGTCGCTGCCCTCTGCGCAGCTGCCACCGCCGTCTGGATATGGTCTGCTTCTCGCTACGTACTCGCCCCCGAGCACTCTGTCGCTTTGCCTGTCCATGCGCCAGAAACACTGCAGAAATGCAGGTCGCTTCACGCGCGGCCCGCACCCCCTCCCGATTTTGCGCGGCGAATCCAGTCTGACCGCTTCGTCGGTGGTACACGCGCGACGTTGCTCACAAACGCCTCAGTCTGGACCGGCGATCCTCTCGAGTATGAGATCCTGGGTGCAGACGTCCTCTTGGACAAGGGTATCATAAAGTTTGTCGGACGGGCCTCCGAGGCAATCCTAGCAGAGTATGAGGACCTCCTCACGGTCGACGTGGGTGGCAGTTGGGTAACGCCAGGGTATTCTCTTCCTTTCTCCCTGTCGCATCTCTAATGCGTGTCTGTCACAGGATAGTCGACATGCATTCCCACCTTGGAGTCGACAGCGTCCCTGAACTTGATGGAGCAGGCGATACCAATTCACTCAAAGGTCGTCTGCTTTCTTCCTGTTTGGTGCTAGGCTGACAAGATTTAGGACCAATCCTGCCTTGGCTTCGAAGCCTGGACGGACTTAACACGCACGACGACGCATATCAACTTTCTATATCCGGGGGTGTCACAAGCGCCCTCATTCTCCCCGGCTCAGCTAATGCAATTGGTGCAGCTACTCCCGCCTCTGGCTAAAAAGCATACTTACTCGAAATGTAGGCGGACAAGCATTTGTTATCAAATTACGCCCTACTGAAGAACGATCTCCTTCGTCGATGCTGCTTGAACCTCCTTACACCATCAATGACACCCGTGTTGATCCCAACCATCCACCACGCTGGAGGCAGATGAAGTAAGAATATCTCGTAGCAAAGTTGATAGCATCGTTTACCTTTAACCCCTAGACATGCGTGCGGTATGCCCTTTATGCCGAAATTCGACTATTTTTTAGCTGATGGTTGGCCTGAATCTGTCAGGAGAAAACCCCAGTATGTCCCTATTCCGATAGGAAACGAAATCTCATTCGTATCTTGTAGACCGCGTATACGGCAACAGTCGCATGGATACCCTGTGGGCTTTCCGTCAAGCGTAAGAATCACATGAGTTGCAGAACACGTTTTGTAACGCATTGTCTGTCAGCTATGACACCGCACGCCAGATCAAGGAAAGTCAGGATAACTACTGCACGAAAGCCTTGGCTGGTGAATGGGATGCCCTTGGTGATTTTCCTGAGGATCTTCAGTGGGAAGCTCTAGTCGACGTTCTCCGAGGTCGTGTCAAGGTACCTGTTGCCGCAGGCGCCCCATAATACCTGCAAACTTACTGTTCTTTCCAGATCCACACCCACTGTTATGAAACAGTCGACCTTGATGATTTCGTTCGGGTACGTTTGAGACCACACTGAGCACTAGAGATGATCTGACTTGCGCATTAGCTTACAAACGAGTTCAAGTTTCCCCTTGCTGCGTTTCATCATGCACACGAGACTTATTTAGTCCCTGGAACTCTTAAGCAAGCTTACAGTATGTTTTCCTTATTTCACTGTACTGCTTACACAACCGCGATCAGACAACACGCCTGCTGTCGCTTTATTCGCGACCAACGCTAGGTATAAGCGAGAATCCTACCGAGGCTCCGAGTTTGCCCCGCGCATCCTAGCTGAGAACGGCATAGACGTCGTGATGAAGGTACCACAAAATTAGACCTCCCTTTTTCTACTTAAGACTGACGCATTCTCAAGAGCGATCATCCTGTACTGAATTCTCGACACTTGCTCTTCGAAGCTCAACAAGCCTACTTCTACGGCCTCTCCGCCAATCTTGCACTCTCTTCCGTTACTTCCACCCCAGCCAAGGTCCTAGGCCTGGGCCACCGCATCGGTTCTGTCCGTGAAGGTGCGTGTGGTTATGCTGTTTGAGATATACCTTCCCGACCCGTTCGCTTGTTGCGTAGGATATGATGCAGGTAGAGGTTCCCAAGCTCCCGAGGCGACTTAATTAACATTCTCGCAGACATTGTGGTGTGGGATAGCCATCCATTGGCGCTGGGCGCAACTCCCAAGCAAGTCTGGATTGACGGTATTCCTCAGATTGAAAACCCCTACACTGTGGAGAAGCCGCTTACCTTCCAGTCGCTCCCGACAATACCCAATTTTGATAAGAAAGCGAAAGCCGCCGTTGAATACCAAGGACTTCCGCCTCTTGTGCAGAGGCGGGCGAAGACTGATACTGTCGTGTTTACCAACGTTAGCAGTGTATACGAAAGGACTTCGTCTAGCATTCAGGAGATGTTCAGGGCCCATGATACTGGACCAGGAGTAGCCATCATACAGAACGGGGACGTTGCGTGCTTTGGGTCGCGTCACACTTGTATGGGATCTATCGGCTCTTTGGACCAGTCCTTCGAGTCTTATGACCTGCAGGGCGGCTCAATCTGGTGAGTTTGCCTTGTTGTTCCATTGTAGCACTTATCCATACACCCTCCCCTCAGTCCTGGTTTGGTATCTTATGGTTCACCCTTGGGCCTGGAAGAAATTCAGGGCGAACAGTCCACACATGATGGCGTAGTGCTCGATCCTCTGTCAAACATCATCCCAAAGCTTCTAGTAGGTAATGAAGTCATGTCAGCCGTTGATGGCTTGCAGTTTGCCGGTCGCGATACCTTGTTGGTTTTCATTTTTTGATGACATGTTCAGTAAGCTGATATTCTCATCAGAATCGCTTACCACGCTGGTGTAACGTCGGCGATCACAGCCCCGACGTCCAGAGGATTAGTCGCTGGCCTAAGTGCTGCATTCTCAACGGGTGCGGCACACGCGTTACAAGAAGGTGCTGTCATTCAGGATATAACTGCTCTCCACGTCAACGTTGGCCATTCGATATCACGCTCCGCTAGCGTGAGCAGCCAGATTGCCGCCTTGCGTCACTTGTTGCTGGATGCCCCTACTGAAACTCCATTTCACCGTGTCGCCAAGGTAAGATTTAAAACTCACCCTTGATCTGTGTCATCTTGTCTGAACGCATCAAAGGGAGAGATCCCGCTGGTTGTCCAAGCACATAATGCTGATGTCATCGCGTCGTTGATTAAGCTCAAGAAAGAGGTCGAGGCCAGTAAGAATGTCGAGCTCAAGCTGACCATTGCTGGTGCTGCTGAGGCCCACCTACTCGCTGAACATCTAGGCGAGGCAAAGGTCGGTGTAATTGTCACGCCTTCGAGGCCATTTCCTGAGCTATGGGAGATGAGGCGAATGTAAGGACCCCAACGTGTCTGATGCTCGCCAAACTGACGAAATGTCCGACAAGACTCCCGGGTCCACCGTTGACCAAAGACAGTGCAATTACTACCCTGCTTGCACACGGTGTCAAGGTTGGAATTGGAATTCTTGAGCAATGGAGCGCCCGCAACACTCGCTTCGATATCGCATGGGTCCGTCCCGCTACTTTTTTCGCCCATCATGTAGTTCATCGCCCATCGTTTGTAGGCTGCCCTCGAAAGTGATGGCCAAATTTCCAAATCAGAGGCTCTTGCACTCGCCTCCACCAACTTGGAGGAACTATTGGGAGTAAATCCTGCAGCATCCTTGTCGGGAGACTTGGTCGCCACCACCGGCGGCACGATTCTCGATTCAGAAGCCGAGATCGTAGGAATAATCTCTTCACGCAGACGCACCGTCGAGTGGCTTTGAAATACCCGGATGCCCGCCACGCAGAAGTAGAGACAGAATTACACTACCGGTGCAACCGCACAAAGGTTCATCTACGTTTTACGTTTTCCTAGTTGCTGTACATGCTCGCGTATCATTGGGAGGGCCTTCATGATGGTCTTGATTGGTTTGACTTCGTCTGCAAGAAGCAGGTTACCACAAGAAAGGATACAGAACAAGTCACAAATACCGATCACAACGACTTGTCCATGTCGTTTGAGAATCCTGCTGTCTGGAGCAAAAGCCGGATGTCGAGGGTGCGCGATGACCAAAGAATTCTTGTGATCCATCAGTACACAAAGACGAGGATGACGACAAGGCGAAACATTACTTCCAAATACCACCTCAAGAGGTTGTCGGAATCTTTGGGTATCAAAGGTATTTTTCCCGTTCCGACGACTTGGATGACAAGGTTGACGTATTTAATCATATTAGCTCCTGTCACATCTCTTTCAGATGGCTGTAACACGTTCGCCCCACCCAACCTACGTCTGACACAGATCATGTCCATCAGGGACTGGCATCCCGGACCGTGAGCAATCAAGACGATACGCGTGGCGTTCGACAACCTTTACAGTGAAAAGGTTGGCGCAAGTCAAAAGGAAGACGCAACTGAACGTGCGTTTGGTCGACTCACTGGACGTAGTTGTCCCAGACGTACATTAGCAGATCTCTGGCCGGGTTTTCTGCTGCTTTCGGACGCTACGAGCGACGAAACTCGGTCAATTAAGACGTTCGTCTTTGTAATGGGACCGCACCAGTAACGTAGGCAGTGCCGACGCCGGAAATGGCTTGGGAAAGAGGTTCACGTCGACGAGGGCATAGTTTTCACTCTTGATCCAAGCAATGAGCTCTTTTGAAAAATCGATCTGAGCGGGGTATTAGTTATGATAACACAGGAGGAGTGGCACGCACGAGATAGGAATGTTCCATATTGACGTCGCACATAGGACTACCATCCAGTTCCACACGAAGGTTGCCGCTGAGAGTCGGACTCAGCGAGACCCCGTAAAAGGAGAGAAGTATACAGACAATTCATGGACGAACATGACAACCGTCTGGTTTTCTAGCAAGTCGTCCCTTGGGCGATGTCATCATATGATATAGGGTGATCGCCGGAAAGAAACATACTCACGTGCACATTACCTGTGAACCGTAGCGTTCTTCGTAGGGAGATATCAATGGGATTTGCAACATCTCATGATGGGAATACAAAAAATGCTGTCGGTGTGCTTTGAGGATTTCTGGTATTGAGAAAGTGATTTCGTCCATTTCTGTCCAAGAGGTAGCGGATGAAGCGATCGTAGGGAAGTCAAGGCGCATACCTTCGCGAGGCTCACAGGCTTTTGGATTAATGCACATCCAGTACTTACTTTGTTCAAGCGCCACTTGCCAGACAGTTTCCGTACCAGCTTCGGAGGCCATCATTGGGGGCAACTCGGGAGGGACACCTCCAAGCAAGACGCGAGCAACTGCCAGTGCAGAGTTTGATATAGAGTCAAGGTTGTAACCCCCCTTGGGGACAAAGCCAAGAGGCGCCTCGTCAGGAAATCATTGACAGATCTCGGTGGCTGGCGCACCTCTAGAGCGACGACCATTTTACCGGCAGCCAGACTTGCTAGCATATAGGTCATGTGCGCGTAGCCAGTAGGCGACACGTGACATTCGCCCAAATCATCGCCGTCGGCTGCATCAAAACCAGCGGAGACTATGGAGAAGGGCAAAATGGGAATGCGGCAAGCGAGAACACCATTTGCACACCTACCGATCACTAGCTCGGGTGCGAACACTAATGCGATTGGCATTACAATCTGCTGGAAGGCATGTATGTAATCAGCGTCCGTCATGCCTTTGGTGGGCCACGGAATGTTGACAGAACTGGCGACCGTCAGAGGATTGGTGCGAGTGGTTGGATGGACATACTAGCCAAGACCCGGGCCCTCTCCGCAGGACTCCAAGCTGCCAAAGGGACCGCAAGGATAGAACTGACCACGCTCGTAGCGATGTATGGAGATGTACAAGACGGTTGGATCATCGTTGAATGCACGCTGGGTACCGTTGCCTGGGCAAAGTGAGTGGTTCGGAGGAAGAATGGAGAAAGGATGTACCATGGTGCACGTCCCTTGAGCTGCGTGTCAAGAAAACGAAGCGCGATGGACAACCCGCGGACCTACCAGTCAAGTATCAACACACGTTTGATTGGGGTACAGAGCTGAACGACTTTGGCCGCGATGGCGACGTTGTTGAAGAAGCAAAAGCCCATGTGCTCATCGGGCTCGGCATGGTGGCCCGGGGGACGGACGATGGCAAAGGCCTTGTTGAGATGGCCACGAGCCACTCTGAGACAGGCCTCGATGACGCCGCCGCAGCTGAGTTTAGCGGCGCGAGTGGTGCCGTTCATGACGTAGAGGGACAAGGATTCGTAGTAACTTTCCGAGTCGACGATGTCCTGGGCGGTCATCGCTGGAGACAGAGCGGTGAGTGGCGGGGGGGTGGAGCGGAGTGACTCACACTCGATGGCGAGCACCTTGTCCCAGTGTTCCTCTGTGTGCACGAGGAGGGCCTCGTTGCGGCACACGGCACGGACGGGAATCTGTTTCATTTTCGAGACCAGGTTTGCGGCGAGGAGGGCGTTGAAGATGCTGGAGATGCGCCCCGGCTGCTCGGGATGGCCGTGGAGGGACGCATGGAGGAGCATGTCGGACGAGTAGACATACCCGACCGTGCGCTCGTCGTCGACGGGCTGGAGCGGCTCCGACTGGGCGCGGGGGCGCTCGTCGACGTCCATGGCAAGTGTTCAAACTCCGGTCGCCAGCGGGCAGCGCGCATACAGGCCCTCCACTCCCCCCCGCATCGCGCCCCCTCGTGGAGGCCGCGGGACGGTGCCGTGGGCACCGACGTCGCGTGCGGCGATGCCTGCCAGACCCGGAGCATCGCCATAGCGATCCTTGTCCAATCCTACCGTCATGCCCTCCGACCGCAGAGCTTGGCTGTTCCACTCCAGCTCGTTCTGCTGCTGTATACCCGTCCGCGCTGGTTTCGTGTTCCTGACCATACTCACCTTCCTTCTTTCTGCCGCCATTGCCGTCATCATATGGTTTGAGATCTCCCGTGTGTCTCTCTCTCCCCGGCCTCTGCCTTTTCACCAGAATGCCCCGCCCAGATTCCTACCAGCTCTCCGCAAACGAGCGCACGGTGTTCATCTTGACCGGCGTTGTCGAGACCCTCCTGTCTCTCGCGTCCACGCTCGGGTGCGTCTCACCCCTGTGCTCGCACGCCCACTCACCCGATCCCGCCCACAGCTTCATCGGCGCCGTGGCACGCAAGCAGCTCTTCGTCATGATCTACACCTACTTCCTCTACATCCACTGCGTCCTCAACCTCATCGTCGGCATATACTTCCTCGTGACCGTGCGTCAGAGCAATCGCGAACAGCTCGTCGACTACTGTTCGCAAGTGTTTGCCAACACTTCAGTGGAGCCCAGTTGCCTCCGCCTCATGGGTGTCTCCACGTACGTGTTCATCGCCGTCGTCGCGGCACTCTTGCTCTTGGAATTCTGTGAGTGCCCCCCTCACTGTGCTCTCACGCCTGCTCACCCTCGATAGACGGCGCGTTGGTCGCAACCCGATACGTGTACCGCCTCCGCGTCCAGAAGCGAGACGACCGGTCGCGACGTCTCGGTTACTTCCACGCTCTCTCCAAGCCCGAAACACGGGGGCATTCCCGCCAAACAAGCGACAACATCGAGTTGCTCCGGTCGCAGCACGAGGGCGAGCTGGGGGATTTCGAGGATGTCGTCTTCGACATCCGCCCACAGACCTACATGTCCGTGCCGACGGTCGACCATGATCTGCCTTCAGTCCCCCCACCCAGCCCGCCGCCGTCGTCACCTCTTCCATCGTTGGACACGGCCTCTGGCCGTCGCTTCCGTGCACTCCCACCACGCCCACCAGCCTCACCCGGCGTCACAGAATCAGCCAGCCGTGTGGAGGAAGATACCGCCCGGCCCGCAAAGCTACCAAATCTCCACGAGCCCACGAGCCGTCCCTCGAGAGAGCGCCGACGCACCCGTTCCGGGAGCGAGGATGAGCGGCTTTCGTTATATACCTCGGAGGTGTCGACAAGCGCTCACGCTGCGCTGATGGATTACGCCGCTTACATGGAGCCGCTGTTCTCTAGCGCTCCTCCTGCTCAGCATCGGTCCCGGGGACTGGTGCGATGAGGTGGACACGAAATTATTTATTGCGTCGGGTGCTGGAGAGATGGACATGTCTACCACTACATCACTACCACTACCATAGCGTGTACAGCGTGCTCGTGTATAATTCAGCGATACCAACAGAGCCAAACAGCCCGCGACGTCGTGTGCGACCCCGTAGCTCGTCTTGCTCGTCGACGTCCGCAACGACGACGGGCGGGGAACAGACTAGATGACATGCACAAGCGCCATGACGTTCAACGACAACACGTTATCGACTCGGTCGGTGTCTCCGAGCCGTTTTCCCCTCCCCGACGTGTGCTCACCCCGGTAATTAACTTGCAGCTCGACAACCTCATATTCCAGCTCTACACGCTCTCCTTCTTCCTCTCGCCCGCGCTCCTGCCCCTGCTATGTAGGGTTTTTAGCCAGTTCATCTTCTACAAGCCTCGCGAGCTCGACGCCAAGCTGTCCTTGCGCGTCTGGTTCCTCCTCCTTTGCGCCTCGAACGTGCCCAGCTTCTGGTTGCACCTCCGGGACGGCGCAACAGAGGACCGGGCCGTCATTCTCGACTTTGTTGGGATGGGCAAGTACCTCGTTCAAGCCTGCCCGTCGGCGTGCTCACGCCTGCACAGGATATCTGCCATCCAAGCTGCACCTTGTATTGCTCGATACCCTCATCCTCTCTCTCCAGATGCTCCTCACAACCATCTCGTTCGAGATCTCGCTCCGCTTGTCCATCCTGCCCGACCATGAGCCCGGTGCAATCCCACCGTCTCCCGCGTTGTCTCCACCTGCACCCGCCCTGGAAGTAGACCAGGACGATGACGTCCACGATCGAAAATGTTCACGCTACCACACACCCACAATGATCATAGACCTCCGCTTCCGGCACCTTATAAACCACTTGCGAAACCCCACTCTCCTCCTGCCCCGTCCAGACCTGAACACCCTCCCTTTACCAAATACCACCGCAACACCCCTTTCCGCACACCTGAGGGCTGCCATGAGACGACGCGAGGAGGCCAGACGCCGAACGCCAGACCAATCTGATTCTGCAGAAGCTGCCAACAGCCCAGGGACGGAAGACACAGGGAGAATACCAGGGAGCATGTCCACCGAGTAGAAAACCCTGTAGTCCGAGTACATCTACTGTAATCTCCGGTCCATGCAGCAATATAACCTTATTTCGAACGTGGAACAGGTTCAGCGTCACCAGCTGCGCTTCATCTGTGGTGTGTGAGGGGGCAGGCCTTTGTCGCGAGCTCCTAGACGCACCGCTTGGCGTAGACACTGCCCAAACTTCTCGAATTCATGTTTGCAGCAGTCTTTGCGAACGTCGGTGTACGTCGCGACAATACACTTTCCGTACGCTGTCGCTTGTGACGAGCAAGTCGTAGTAGAGTGCAGAGCAAGGCGTTTCAATGGGCTTGTCGGCATTTGCGCAGGCTGCATGGTCGTGGACAAGGCCGAGCCTGAGTGCAGGGCGTAATGATATACTTGGTACAAACTCGTCCACGTTCGCGTGCCAATAGTACTATTTGGTTCTTACTGCACCCTGGCACTTGCAGGCACTGTGCCCAAGCTCGGTCCAAATCTCAGTTTTGCCGCCTAGTTTGAACTCGAGTCCACTCTTTCTTCGCCTTGTGTCCACGGCCGCTGGGACCATGCTTAGGGTCTATCTCTTGGTGACTTGCATCTGCCTCCTCATAGCCTCGGTCTTCTACATTTTCTATTTCAACCGTCTTGTCGCGGCAGTCGTCGGGCTATTGCTGAGGGTCGCGTACTGGAACAAGGGTGAATCCAGCGCATGGATTCATATTGGTGAGTACTCCTTCCAGCGTGCTCGCCGGCAGAAGTAACGGAATATGTTAGGGTCCATTCATTTTTCGATTCTCGCTGGAAGAATCCTTCTCAAAGATGTTCTGTACCACTCTAGCAACCAGACTATCAAGGTTGTCAAAGCGCAGGTTTCCTGGAGATATTGGCTGCGCGTCCCTGCCACCGGAGATGACCTGAATCGTGCTCACGTTGGTGCAGAGGACTGTGCGGTGGTTCTCTTTCGTGTACTTGTGACGAAATTGGCTGATGGGCGCCATGTCAGTTCACCAGACGTATACTCTCCCTTCATGCCGTATCAAGGTTTCCGCCCATGGATTCGAGTGGTTCTTGTACAACAAAACTGCGGCATACGATCATATCCTTTCCCAGATGCGGGCCAAATCGCCCCCTGTTTTCGAGGACTCCGGACCTCGGCCCCATTTTTCTCGTACTTCGGGTTTGGAGGGCAAGTTTGTCGCTCTGCCTGTTGTCACTATCTGCTGAAAATAAAATAGGCATGTATCCTCCACCAGCACTGGCCAGCATCAAGCCGCCGCCCATCATCCATGCCGCCATAAGTTGGGTTAAGCGGCAAATGCCATACCTCGACCCCAAAGACTTGCTGCCGATATCCGTTGAGATATCTAAATTAGCAATCGTGTGCGGTAATTCATCGACGCCGAGCCTCATGGTTGCCGAATGCCATAGGGCAGACGGTACATTTGGGATTGTGCGGGTACGATACTTATGAAGTTGTGCTGCACTTTGCTGACGTCTGACCCAGGCAAGGTCCAAGTGTGACCTTTACAAGCAGCTTTTGAACTTCAAGTTTCAGAATGCTCTTGTACATCTTGAGGAAAACGAACATTATCAGGGATCTATGACCGGCGTAGGCCACGCTATTCGGGCCAAGGCGGAAACATCCACGTCAGTAACCAACGTTCAGATCTCATCATGGATGTCATCTAACATATTGCAGTTATGCCGATCGCATTCCGCTGAGCTATTTATCTTTTGGCACATTCTCGAAAGTCTGGAGAGGGATTAGGTTGTACTCGGCGTTGTTTTCTCCAAACCGCCAAGTGTCCAGCGGGCTCAAGGGAGGACCATCTGTGCCTGGCAGGAAGAGCACGGGTGACAGCAACATTGGTGCTGGTGACTTCACGAAACGCGAGTATGCAATTGAGCGTCGAATCATAGAAGCCCCAGCACTCGAACTCTCATATTACGCGGATGTTGTCGGTGATGTACCCGACGAGCTTAGTGGACCAAAGGGGATGGGTCTAGAGTCGTATGACATCGGAAATGGGGATCTGCCTCCTGAGTGGGGAATCGACCTCGTTATTCGCAATGGTGTGTTACGATATGGTCCGTGGGCAGACCGACAACGGTAAAGGTTTTGTCGCCGATAACGTACATGGCTTTCTGACAATTTATCAAAGGGTTCATCTTCAGCGAACTTTTTTCCCTCCTACTTTCCATGACATGGTCGCGTCCCAGCGTCTTAAGCCTGGGGACAAACGCATATGGACCGCGATGAAGATCTTTGTCGAGCTGCGTGAAGAAACCACTTTAAATGTCCCGTTCCGCGAACCATCCAAGAATTGGCAGTGGGACGGTCTTGGGGATATCCCAAGATCTCGGGCACGAGAACATGCCTCCTTCCACGTCGCCTCAGGAGATAGCTCCTCGATCAGCTTTCTTATTCCGATGGTCATAGGGCCGGATGGATACGAGTCACGGCTGGAAGTCCATCTCGATACCATCGAAGTCAGGTCAAGTCTAAATGACATTAAAGTCATTACTGCTGAATCTTGTCGAGTGAGTAGGCTTGGCAACACACGTCGTATATCCTGGCTTGACCGTGTATAGGTTTCTGCAGCACTTCCAGCCCCCCTCAAGTGGAACGCAGAACGCAAGTGGTCGTTTTCGGTCTCCTTAAGGCAGCCAGTCATCTATCTTTTGAGAGATCATATCAACATGATTACCGATCTCTCTCGCGACTGGGCTGGCGGCGAACCTACGGAATGGCACCATTTCGTGCCTGTTATTTACTCGTTGGACCTTCATTTGCATCATTTTGATTTAAACTTGTATGCCAACGATCAGAATATTATCGACAGGCCGTTAATCAAAGACGAGAACAGTGTGTGCAATCTCTTCTTGGTGTCTTCTCGTCTTTAATGGACCATCACTAGCTACGGTCAACCTACGATCTTCTCGTCTTTGGGCGATGGCGACGATTCCGTCCAATGTGTATCTCCCAGAAGCTATGACCATCACCTTCGCAGTTGATGTGCCAGAGCTCTCTGTTTTCATGTCCCTGCCAAAGTGGAACACTCAGTTTCTTTATAATCAGGGCAAGGAGCATCATATCTTACAAGCAGGCAGACTCCGTTTAGATGGTACTTACCACTACTGGGCGGGGGTTCACTCAGACAATATCGAGCGGCTTAAGATCGCCATCTCGGTATGTCGTCAATCTGAGATATTTTTATATCTACGAATCTGCGAATAGGCTGGCGACGTCACCATGAAAACACTGGGCTGGGCGATCAGGTACTTTATCGTCCTACGTGACAACTACCTTGGCTCCTTTACCCACTTCTCCACACTAACGGAGTATCTGGAGAAGCGTGCCAGAGGTGAAGTGGGTGATCCTGTTGAGAAGAAATGGCGACCGGACAAGGTGAGCATACACGGCACGAGATGAATTTGTTTCCTCAATGGAGCTACAGACAAACATGCTTCAAGTTGAATTAGCTTTAGTTATTCAACGTGGATCATTGCTACTTTCTGCGGGTTTACCTGGCTTTGAAACACATTCGGGGATGACGACCACAAATGATATCGGTACTTCGTTGTACCTTGCGTTCCCCGAATTGCAACTGGATCTTCGGCTCCATGACTATTTCATGGGTAAGCGGCGACCACAGTAGCAGCAGCTAGTCATCTTATATTGTTACAAGAGATGTCGCTCAATGTTGGCGAGCTCAAAGGACGTATCGTGGACACGTGTCCGGAGGATGAGTTCTTCCGCAGCCGGGGGCGACGCTTCAGAGAAACACTTGTTATTGATGGTGAGTGGTTCTAAGTGATCAAAGGTGCGAGCTAACTTGTCCTAGGTATCGACATCACCACCAATAGACTTTTTGGACCGCCGCCACGTACTCGCACATACGTGTGCTTGTGGGAGATTGCACTCGGTCATGTGAAGACTTTTACAACGCCATTAGAAAGCCGTACTCTGCTCGCGGTCGTCGACGTGTTCCAAATACATTTTACAGACGTCGCGAATGCTCCTGCAAGCGAATTCACTGTCCCTCTTGATCCAGATTGTGAGTAGATTCTGCCGAAGAAGCCGTTTCTAACGATCATTCTAGTGACATACGTGAAACTTTCTCTGAAGGCGTTGAACTGCACTTGCATTGCAGGAGCTGCTGCTGTTGATTTAGACGTGCCACAAGGACTTATCTTGCACACGAATGACCTGCAGGGTCAACTTTGTGGCAAATTTCTTGATCTAAGGTTACCAGTTGCTTCCGTAAAAGGGTTGGTCACTTCGAACACTTCCCGGAAGTCGTGGTCCGAGGCTGCTGCCGTCGACCTTGACATCGACTTGGACTTGTTCACTTGCCCCAAGACAAGTCGTAATCTTCAGAAAGCGTTCATACAGGAGCAGGACCTCTTGACTCAGAGAGCCCAGTACTTGCTTAGTCAGCTCACTGAGGCTCGAGTTAATTTCGGAGACAATTTACGTGCTTCAGCAGTTCGCAGCGCGCGACGTCGCCCGTCCCATCGTGTGCATCGGAATGATCTTTATCTTCCACCACTTGTCCTTCCACGGTTCTGCCGCATACAGAATTCCAGCGTTCGGCAGCAGCAACAACAACAACAACAACAATCCAGCCCTCTCCTTCGTTGGTCTCAGCTCTCTCACCTGTCCGAATCAGACGGAGAAAATATATCCGAGGCAGATAGGGATGCACGTTTGGCACGAAGTCGCGTCTTTCCACCAACTTCTGCGAATTATGCGGATGACTCTGAAGCGTCCATCTCGGACGAGTCGGATGACGCTGATTTAACCGACGATGCATCGTGGGAGAGCGAGTGGTCTGCGAGCCCTGGTAAGTAATCAACCGATCTAAGAAATCAGCTGACTATCCCCACAGAAGAAAACGCTAGGAGAGAACTCCTTTGTCACTACGAACGTCTCACAAGGCGCTATAGAGAGTCATTGTTGGTCGATGTTTCAAGTCGCGAAGGCTCGCCTTTCGTCAAGCTAAGCGTATGTACAATCCACAGAAGGCCAGTACGTTTGATTACATGGTATCATAGGATCCACCGGCCTCCAGTTTCTGTCGGCCCAAAAGTCTCTCAAGACCACCATCTCTAGTTCCACCGCGCAAGACAGAACTGTCTGTTGATGCTAGTTCAAGCTCTATGGTTCGCATCCAGTGCAACCATGGTATTGAAGTTCTCATCACGCCACTTCTCCTTGTTCTTATCTCTCGCCTCAAGGACGAATGTGAACGACATGTAACGTGGTCCTTAAGAGTGATTGGCACCTAGACTTAACCTTGCAACAGGACTTCAGCACAGAGCTGATGCTGGATATGGTTTTCGCACATCAGTTGTCCAATTTCGTGTCCATGGAGAGACGCGATTCCTCGTTAATGACTCTCGATATTTCGCTCCATTCTGCCCGCTTTCAAATATTGGAGCAGCTTTCTCTGAACGAGGGCGGTGACGGCCCATCATCAACGACAGGTACCCCTGAAGACGGTCAGGTTGTCGATGTCGTCTTGCACAGCACACTTACGAATCTGCATGTCCGAGTCATTCCACAAGGGCAGCGCGCCGTGTCCGTCCGAGCCACTTTTTACGAACTCTCCATCGGGCTAGGCAGGCTACCACCCTTTACGGGGGCTGTTCTTGAACTTCCACAGCCGGAATTTTGCCTGTCAATGTATGCGTTTCAAGCGAGCCACGCACACGGACACGTTGACGTGTCTACTAGCAACTTCACGGCTCAGATGGGGCCATCGGATCCCGAATATATAACTTGCCTGCTATTCGCAACAAAGAGTCGCGTGGAGATGTTGTCAAATATCTATCAAGAGTGGAGAACAAGATTCTCTACGTCATCAATCGCCCTCGTGCGGCATATCCTCTGGCTCACCAAGGACGACGCCTTTGTAGATCCCCTTTCCATCACACAACCATCATTTTTGGTTCAGCGAGGGCTGCCGCATGCCGTGCGGACAAATGGACCGCTCAAGTTTTTGTTTCAGCTTCGCCTATGTCTGCGGCAGTATGACCTAGCCTCAGATTCTGAACGGTGGAGCGGGGACCAAGAGGTGCAGCGGCTCGTAAGATCTCGCTTAGCCAATCTCGTGGTGGACTTGGACACGCCCGACGAGGTTGATACCAACCCCTGGGATCTACTTTTTCCCCCTGAAAGTTCAAGGCCCGCAAATACAACTTCCACACCACTTTCTGCAACCCTTGGAATCGGTGCTGCGCACATGATTATACTGTCGGTTTCTTCGAAATCACACAGTTACATCACTGGTTCCATGCTACGTTTCCGATATCAAACTAGCCCTCTTGGTCCGCTCCATTCGATATCCCACACCTCGCTTCCTATGCAAACAACTCGGCAGGTTGTCATACTCAGCGTCGCTGATGTCTCGCTGGCTGTGTCACCTCGTCTCGTTGACTTTGCCCGGGGTATAATTCGCGCCAAGAAGTACTTGCATATCCGCATCCCCAACGAAAGCCTCCCTTCTCAGGCAGCCCGTTTGACCTCCCAGACCATCTTAGTGGCTCGTGTCGGAAACATGAATATTCGTGCTGGAGCCGAGAATCTCACTTTCGAAGTCGCAGGTTCTTCGCTAGATTTTTCTTCTTCTGCTCTCATCTTCCCAGGGACTGGAACAGAGTCTGCAGGTGGCGTATTCGCGTTCAAGGACCTCCACGTCCGCGCCCGATCCAAAAGAGCCAATGTAGGTAATTCTGATCAGGATGTTCTGGCCTCGTTGGCTTTAGCCAACGGGAGAGTCAACGTAGTCCAGCGACATGACATGGCATCAAAGATTCTCCGTGTCGTGTTTGGACTTGAAGAGATTTTAGTCAGCGTCCCGCGTAGCGCCATCCGGCTCTACCGCTTCGTGGAGGAGTGGCGAGCCGACTTCCTTCCTAGTGTCGAGGCCACAGCAGAGACACTCGTCTCGGAATTGAAACGAAGTAGCGTGTCGACGGTATCAAAGCCCTCAATGACACGCAGCTCGGAGCGACTTTCAACTCGTCTGCAGGTCAACTGGCGCGTTACTAGGATAGGTATCACCCTTCAGGTGATGAGGGGGACGTGGTTGTCTTGGACCGTAGACGATACCACTGGGTTTGCTTCCTCCTCACCTGCTTCATCGTTGAAGCAAATGCACGATTTTGGTCTCCAACTTGGCTCGCAGGGCTTCACTATAACCTACAAGTCCCGCAGTATGGAGAACTCTGCGGGATCTCCTCGCGTCAAGTTCATCCTTCCTACTCTCACTTTGACGGGACATCAACGTGATAGCGGTATCGAGCTGCTTGGCGCCCTAGATTTCGTGAACGTCATGATCAAGCCCACTCATATAGACACCCTCCTCGTAGTGCAGCAGAAATTCGGCCAAGACTTTACAGACTTGCTAGACCTAGTTCAAGAGACTCGTCAGAGACATCCAGCCGTGTCCGAACCCAAACGAACATCCGGTGTTACTAGTAACAAGATCATTGTTCACGTGAACGTCAAGGGTCTCAGGGTAGGGTTAGAAAGCCCCTCGTCCGTATTCCATCTGGAATGCGAAGACGTCTGGGGAGAGATTGCCAGAGAAGATGACCAGCTAGAATGGAAAGTTCAGCTGAGAAATCTCGCATCATCACTGGCGCCTCGCACAGGCACCGCCACTCAGGAGCACAGATTCCACCTTGACGAGAAGTCTGCTTTCGTGGTCGTCGACATCACCTCATCAGTCATTGATGGAGTCCTAAAAGTTTCCGTTCCGAAAATTCATGCTGTCATGCAACCAAGCTCGATCAGTGAGCTAGGTGACTTTATCGATTATCACCAGGTATGAATTCCGGCGTGATACGTGGCGTCTCTCATAGTCCCTATGTAGGCCGAGTTAATTTTTCGGCGGCAACAAAGGGCTGCGGAGTTGGAGGCGTTCAAGGAGAAAACTAGAAGTATTCTAAGAACCTTTGAAGCTCAAACTCCAACTCACGATGCAAACAAGCCGTCTTGGCTGAGCCAACACATCGTATTAGTAGAGATAGAGCGAATAGGCGTGGCCTTCCCCCTGGCGTTGGGTCAGAGCATCGGACCCTCGCAACAGTCTAATCAAGATATGACAGCCGTTCGCGCGTTCCTGTTTTCTGTACGGCGGATCAGATTCAGTTCTCAAAAGGGAGAAGCTGGCCAGATAAACACCAGAGAACTATCTTTCCAATTTGTTAACCGGTATGTTACCCTCGCTCACACGTGATCGCAAGTTGAATTCCTCGCAGATTTAGAAAGTATATAGCCATGGATTTTAATTCTGATAGTCACCAAACCCATAATCGCTTGGTCTATCCTCAAATGAAGGCCCAGCTTCGTTCGGATACCTCCCTTTCTAAACACCATATCTGGATCACTGCCAATATCACCGGGTTCATCCTGGATCTCGACTCTTCCATCTCGGACTGTGTTTTCTCTCTGATTGATGTCTATCACCAAGGGAGAGAGAGGATGGAACGCCTCGCCAACAATATTCCACGAGCGGAAACTCCCAAATCTTCGGAGCCATCGTCCATCACAACTCCGTTGACCGATGAACAGCCTACCTCGAATGTTTTCGGGGCCTTCGTCTTTGAAAGTGGGGAGATTCGTGTACATAGCGAAGGGAAACATAAGAAGACGGTGTCTTCTGCATTCTCAGACGACGTTTATGATTCTCTCCCGATTGGGGGCACCGATCTTATTAGACTGCCAGTTGTGTCCGCGTGGGTAGAGTATCGAGCATCTCCTAACGTCACTAGTGTCCCCCGGCCGCTGCAACCATCCACGTTGATCTTCAAAACCAAGATACATTCCAGCCAGAACCTCCTCAGGCCCACTCTACTGCCGTTCGTCTCAGACATCACCGACTTCGTACAGATGCGGATGCAGACGGCCACCCGTCACGCCGAGCTCTCGAACCCGTCATTTTCCTCCGAAAGTAGTGGACCAGTGTCGTCTCCACCCCTTGCGGTAGCATCGGCCCGTCAGAAGACCTCTAGCTTGCATATCAACTTTTCCCTCCGCATCGATCAGTCCACCCTGGAATTTACGTGTCAACCTGATGTCAATGTCCTGGCAGCCTTGCGATGGGAGAGTGGAGGGTTTGTAGTGAGCATCTCTCCCGGTGCAAACATGGTAACCTTTACCGGCACCGTCGATGGCCTTACCGTGGGCCTCAAACACGGATTCTTGAGTGATGATTGTGTTAACCTAGCCGCCCGTAACCTTGCGTTTTCGCTGGCGCTCGCTGGGATGGATGACTCGGTCAGGAACACCGACAATACGGTTTCTCTGGTCGTCAGCACCGACATGTCAGGTGGCGTCCGTTTCTCACGTCTGCAAGATATACTGTGCTTCAAGGCCGTATGGCTAGATCGTATTCCACTTCTCTCCCAGGAGCACGCACCCCCAGAGGCACCTGTGTCGCCTTCTCTACGCCCCCCCAGCCCTATAGTCAAACGAGGGGTGACTACAGTGATTGTCATCCGCGTACGTTCAATTGAAGTCAACGTTGACCTAGGTCAATCTATCAGCAATGTCACGCTCAACATGGCGGAGACCCTTATAAGCACAAAACTTTCGGCGGGTTATCGAGGGTTGTCTTTGTCCGTGGCAGACGTTGCCATAATTGCGAAAGGGAACATATCTGGCCATGTCGGCGTAGCGGACTGCATATTCCACACCATCAGCAGGGATGGTCACGTATTGTCGGAACCATCTTCCGCGAGGCTACTGGAACTTACCGTGACCAGCGGTCCTTTGAGCGCTGAACTGGAGTCGGAGCATCAACGTTTGTTGGTTTACCGGTCAGTCCCTGGCGCAGAGGTGGGCAATAGAATTAATCTCTTTTCCCCGTTGCAGTGCGGACCCAATCCAGGTGGATATCCATGACGACTGGTCGCTCATCTCTTTGACAGCTGAAACCAAGGATCGGCCACTTCTTCTTGCATTCACTGTTCATGGCAAAGGGATTACCGCATTGGCAATGATATCTACTATTCCTAAGCTCATGCTTTACGTCAACAAATTCAAGGCCAACATCACTGCTCAACGGGCTGGCGCTAGTCGGGAATCAGAAGCCTTCCGCGCCACTCAAGGCCCTAGGCCAGACAAGCCGCTCACGGAAGTGGCCGCCGCTTTCTTGGAGTCCGCAAGGACGAAGTTCAAAGAAGCAGAGACAGACATTTCTTACCTAGTCCGCCAACAAATAAGCTTCCGGCTCGAGACACTCAGACTCATCCTTTTCCCTCGCTCAATGGCGGACACCGAGCTTGCACAGTTTGTCGGTCGCGATGTGCACGCCAGTCTAAATCGGATGGTAGAGGACAGTTTACCGTCTCGAAGAGAGGTCCATCTATCATTTACCTCTCTGGATATCTCCAAATTGAGTCAGCTTCAATCGTTCCTGGCGTCAAATGCTACCATCTCGCAAGATCCTTCCTGGATGTCATTACTTTTCAAGAACCCACTCGAGTCAAACATCGTCGGTCTACCCTGCATGAAGATGTTGATGATCACCGAGGAATCCGTCCGGGATCTCGGGGTTCGACTTGTGTACGACTTCTACAGTACATTCCAGGGAGGTGGCAGAAGCCCGGAAGACATCTACATCACGCTCAACATGGCGCTGTATGCATGGCTCACAGGGCTGCGAAAGAACTTTTCGAGGGAACTGGAACAGGTGCTAGGATCGCCGAGCACACAGCTGGGCAGCCCTCCTTTGAGAAAACGGGGCGTAGGATCTGGTGCTGAGACATTACCTGGAACCACAATTCCACACTTGGAGGACGGGATCATTCCACCACTGTTGATGAAGAGCCAGGTCAGGGGTAATATATCCGCTGCTCCCAGTGTGGACGACGGCCCTGTGGCGTTGGACTCCAATCCTTCCGCCAGACGGTCCACGCGACCGCAAGAGGAGGGGAGCGTTGTTCCGTCCGCAGGTCCTGGTTCGTTGGGCGGGCCCGGAAAACTGGCGTTGGTGTACGAACCGAGAGAGAGGAAGATACAGCGACTGACGATGCGCCAGCTGGGCGAGGCAACCCCGGATGTGATGCATCCGTTCTTCAAAAAGTCGGGATTCAACCTCGAGGACACGCTACCCCAGTACGTGCATGAATATGCAACAATGCCGCTGGAGGAGATTATGGAGGCACTGTTGACCCTGTACAGTCGGCAATTGAGGTCGGTCAGGGCGGCGGAAAAGAAACGTTAGGTCGGTCAATCCTTAGCATATTGCAATTAAGTTCGGTATTGTAGTACTTGGACCGCTAATCCAGCCTGTATTAACTCGGGTTCTATAGACTGACCAGACGTGTACTGCTGAATAAATAAACGGGCAACTATCTACTAGAGGCTCCACCTGCGCCGACATTGAAGACACTCAGCAATGCAAAGCATCCGTAAAGCAGGCCGACAGGATATGCAACTAGCAGACGCTGCTCTGACATGCGCAGCACAGCTACAAAAATACCGGATGCCGAGAACGTGCACCATATGATTGAGAGCAAAGAGAGCAGGTAGCCAACAAATCCACTGGATGCATGCATTCGGTGAGCAGGCGGACTCGATCAAGACGGAGAACACGTACTCGAGAGTGACGATCACGCTCACCGCACCGACACCAACCATCGGGAGTAGACAGTAGCCTAAGACAGACACGACGCGGTAAACGTCGATACCTTTGTCAGACATGAGATTGAGGAGGGTGTATATTGACATCGACCCGAGTAAACCGAAACCGTAAATGTAACCAAACTGTGGTTTGCCGGACTATGGGGACCGATAAGCAAAACGGGCATGCCAGCCAAAGACAAAAGAGAATGCGGACCAGGAGGAGAAGCATGCCAAACAAGAAGAAGAAGAGGAGAGGACCTGCGAGGTCGGCGTCATCCATAATGTGCTCGTCCACGTGCTGGAGTGGATTGAGGACGGTCATGGATTTCGCTCGTATGTGCGAAAAATTGATCCCCAGCTCTAGGTCCGGTGTGAGACAAAGGCCCGGAATTCATGCGTTGCATTACCTTCTAGCAATGGAGGTTCGCCTTCGAAGCCACCGGTGCCAAAGGCCGTCCACCAACCTCCGGGTTTTTGAATACTCCCGCCGTACGCTGGAGCGACAGGCCCCGGTGCCACCGAGCCCGAAGTGCCCATGTTCCCTTCCAAGCTTGAACGCGAGCCAGGATAAAACTGGCCCTGGTCAGAGCCTGCGGCGTAGAACTGGAGGGGAACGTTTTGGTGGGCATGGGCAGAATAGTAAGGACTCTGCGAGGACGACGCGCCGTAATAGTTGTTCGAGTCTTGCCACATCGCGGGTATTGGTCCTCTGTCCAAAGTCAAGTTGTGCGCAGGCCGCGGTGACGGTCGCGGTCGTGGTCGTGGTCGTGTTCGAACGCGCGCGGAGCGTTGGGGGCACGTCTGCGCACCCTCGGCACTTGCCGTAGGCTTCGTCCTGGTGCACGATGGCAGGTCTCCTCACCGTCGTGCTATTCGCTCGCTGACACCGCAGACAGCCGCAGGTATTCACGACGCGATAGCATGGTCGTACACGATCTGACCTGCGGGCTGTAGAACGAATACATCGAAGAGCACATCAAGCGGCACGGCAGACGGCTAGACCACTACGAACGAAAGTCAGTGTCTCCTCAGTGTCCCCGCTCGCCCTGTTCGATCTGACCTCCCCAGACGTAAGCGAGAGGCCCGGGCTGTCCACAAGGCCTCCGCAGTTGCCCAAAAGACGTTTGGCCTGAAGGCGAAGATCCTTCATGCCAAGCGTCACGCAGAAAAGGTCCAGCTCAAAAAGACCCTCAAGGCACACGACGAGCGCAATGTCAAGCAAGCAGACTCTTCTGCCGTTCCAGACGGTGCCCTCCCCACGTACTTGCTCGACCGCGAGGGCCAGAGGGACGCCAAGGCACTCTCGTCGGCGATCAAGCAGAAACGCAAAGACAAGGCCGCAAAATACTCTGTGCCGCTACCCAAAGTGCGAGGTATCGCAGAAGATGAGACGTTCAAGGTTGTCAAGACTGGCAAGAGCAAGCGCAAATCATGGAAGCGGATGGTGACAAAAGCCACCTTTGTTGGCGAAGGCTTTACACGGAAACCCGTCAAGATGGAACGGTTCATCAGGCCAATGGCTCTACGATACAAAAAAGCCAATGTCACACACCGTGAGCGCGTGCAGCGTTGATGGACTGTCGTCGTTTAATCGCACCGATAGCCGACCTAAAGGCAACGTTCCAGCTGCAGATATTGGGCGTCAAGAAAAACCCCCAATCACCGATGTACACCCAGCTCGGTGTGTTGACCAAGGGAACGGTGATCGAAGTCAACGTCTCAGAGCTGGGGATGGTTACGACAGGAGGCAAGGTCGTGTTTGGCAAGTACGCGCAGATAACAAACAATCCGGAGAACGACGGCTGCATCAATGCAGTACTTCGTAAGTTTTCTCACTCCTTCCCTGGTTATGTGCTGTTCATGTTTACTGGATCATAGTCGTATAGGACTGGCTGTGAGACCGCGGGTGCTGGTGATGTATCCTAGAGACTTGTGTAGGCAGTGTAATGATGTGTTGTTGGTCACTGTTTTGCTGTCAAACCTTGCACCTGGACCACCTCGATGTCCAACTCGCCCGCACCAAACTCACACTCTGGATCGCCAGCACCGGTGATATCTCGCCATGCCCTCACCCCGCTCGAGCGCCAGCGCTCACAGCTCGAGCGACTCCTCAAGGATCCCGGTAAACCAGCCTACATCCCCCCAGCACCAAAGGAAAAGACGATACGTCCGGCACGAGAGATGATGAAGAACGTCCAGGGCTCAAGTGCCGGTGCAGGAAGTGGCGAGTTCCACGTATACAAGGCGAGCAGGAGGCGCGAGTATGAGAGACTCAGGATGATGGAAGACCAAGCTGCAAAAGTACGTGGCCCAGCAGTGCGTTTGCATACGATGTTCGACGTTTCCCGACAGGAAAGAGACACGGCAGAGTTTGAGCAACGGCGCAAAGAAGCGGAGGACTCTGCAGAGGCAAAGACGGCAAGAAATCGGGCAAAACGGCAGAAGAAAAAGGAGCGTGCAAAGACGAAGGATAAAGCTGGTACTGGCGAGGGACAGCTTGGCACTCCCGATGCGCCGCTGAAAAAGCGCAGATTGGTCAACGGAAAGGAACTTGTGTTCAAGAGACCCGGGGACGAGACTGATGAAGACAGTGGTGGGGATGAGGATGGTCCTGAGCCAGGCATCCGGGAGGGACCCGCCCCTGCTGGCAGTGACGAGCCTGCACCCCAGCCAGCCGAGCCGCCTCGCATAGCATCGGAACAGAGGATTACCATTCACGAGGATGATTGACTGCTTGTGATCGTTCCTTGTCCCCGTTGGTCGGCTTGCTCTTGACGTAGGTCTTATTCTATCAAGGTGAAGATCATGTAACTATCCACAGCCGTACTCTGCATCGAACAAGTGGTGCAGCACCGTCTCTGAAGCAATGCACCTAGGAGCGTGCATCACCCAGGAGCTAGTCGAGGATCTCTCGGAACCGAATTCAAAGACCGCAAAGTGATGAGAGCCTTCCAGTGTGTCACAGCAGGGCTGATATGTTGAATATCATTCTGTGCTATTCACAGCTCCAGTGATACCATCACTTGAGTACCACGTACTTGCTGCAGTGTCACCAGTCTGTGCTTTGGTTTGTTGCTCGAGGGTCAGCACATAAGATTCACTTTCAAGGTAGGCTCGTCGCGCGCGTCACGAACGGTTGCTGTGGTCTGGTCGTCGTAAACGCATTTCTTCGCAGTGTCGGATCCTCGCATCCCGGCCAATCATGTCACCAGCTGTCTGCGCAGCCTTGAGCTTTCTGACCTCCGGTTTGACCGAGTAGTTAGTGGGCCATGACGCAACGTTATCGCTGAGTCAATGTTGACAGTGTAGTCAGCGACGCGTCAGGCCAGCACCGAGACAACAGCCATCTCTGCGCCTTTCATCACCGGCGTCATGGCGAAACGCGGCAAGGCAAAGAAACCCGCCAACACGCGCTCCGAGTCGCCCGCCGAGGATGTGAGCGAGGAGTTCCTCGGCAGCGACGACGAGGACGCGCCATCTCTGCACAGCGACGCGCTCGACGAACAGTCTGACGACGCCGCTGGCGAGGAGATGGCCCAGGGAAAACGCCGACGCGGCGCGCCGAGTACAAAACGCAAGCAGCCCAGTGCGCGCGCGTCTCGGCGGGGCACCTCAGAGAAGAAGACGCCTGCGCGGAAAAAGCGCAGGGTGGTCGAGGATGCCGACGACGACGCGCGCGACAGCGACGTCGTTGACCTCAAGGACGGCCAGGAGGTCGTGGGCAAGGTCGTCGAGGCCCCGACGACAGGATGGGGTGCATATGCCCGTCGTTCCAAGGCTGTTTGTGCTCACGCCCCGCCCGCCAGCGCCCGATGGGCAGATATCTCAGCACATGCTGGATTTTCTGATGCACCTGCAGGATCCAGCGTGCAACGACCGTGTCTGGTGAGCGTATGCATCATGCGTGACTGTCCGCCTTACACCAGCTGTCCCAGGTTCAGACTTCATGGTAGCATTGTTTACCGTCTGCGTGATTGTCGCTTACAGTGATCGCGTACAACGCAGAGCCTGTCTACCGACGATGCGAGAAGGAATTCAAGAACTTCCTCGAAGCCTTCACCACGATGCTCACCGAAGTAGACCCCCAGATCCCACCCCTGCCTCCAAAGGACGTCATCCATCGAATTTACCGCGACGTCCGTGTGACCGCATTCATGCGTATTGTCTCGCTGAGCATGGTTGCAGATTCGCTTTAGCAACGACAAGACACCCTACAAGACCGAGTTCTCTGCGAGCTTCTCGAGAAGCGGCAAAAAGGGGTTGTTTGCATTCTGTAAGTTGCCACGACACATCTCTCTGCCAGGTTGCCTGACGTGCACCTTTGAGATCACGTGTAAGCTGTCGTCTCTGTCGATGTCATTGCTGTATCTCACTTGCGCCTGGACGAAACCAGGAGGAGTGAGCTTGCCTCTCCCGCTGACGAATAGTCTTCGCTCTGATGCTTGGTATGCAGTTAAACCAGGGGATGAGAGCATGTTGGCTGCCGGGGCATGGTGTCCGGCCAAGAATGAGCTCAACATGATCAGGTAGAGTGCTCGTGCTCGTTCAACGAACCCAGTGACAGCCCCTCCCTCTGATGCAAGGAATCATATTAAGCGTTCCCCGGCTCGTCTTCGCCAGGTCATTTCGGAGCCCGAGTTTGTGGCGCACTTTGGCGAACCGCACCCACATCCAAAGGGCCAGCGCCAGAATGTGTTTGGCGCTGATGATGAACTAAAGACGGCCCCCAAGGGCGTAGACAAGAACCACAGGTACGCTTCGCTCGCTCTCTTGCTACTGATCACCTACTAGCATGTGGGAACCAGGGACATTGACCTTCTCAAGTGTCGTTCTCTAGCCGTCTGGCAAAGGTGTGTTCTCGATCCGTCTCTCAATGGCAGCCATGTCGGTCTCATTCCTGCCCTGCTTACAAACAGGTTCACCGATGAGCAAGTGCTGTCGGGCACGTTCGTTCAACAACTCGAAGAAGTAGCGCGGATCCTCAGGCCGTTCGTTCACTGGTGAGCAGGCGCTCATTGAATGCGACCTGAGAGCTTAGCACGTCCTTGGATCGAAAGTCTGAATGACATGATGACACTGCCTGTCGAAAGCGAATCTGGCGATGACGACATCGAGGAGTAAACCTGTGGTGGCTCGGGCACGAATGATCTACATGTATTTTTCGTAATCCATAGCTTTGTAAATGCTGGGTGACGATGCTCTCGAGAACGCTGTTCTCGGTGCTGTTGGGGCGGTCAACGCATTGGCGAGTGTTACCAGTACACATCTAGTGTAATGTTTCGTACGGTCTGGTCTGTCTCAGACTTGAACCAGGGCCATTTTGTCATCGTTATAGATCGGGAGTTCTCCGAATCTGATCCCGCCAGTACTGCCCTTTGACCAGCTGATCGTCTTCGAATGGCGGTAGGGAGGCAATGCGTCATCACCTGTGGCAATGTACTGATGCATCGCCGACATCAGCCTGGGTGTGAAAGGCAAGTGCGAAATATCCCTTACCGGGGGTAAGGAGACGTCCGGATCAAAATGGCTCTTCTTGATCAAGGGAACAGTGACCATCAACATCTGTCAGAAAGGAAGGGGAAGCGAGACAGTGAGACATGGCCAGTGGCGTGGTACACTGCTCCGCACGCACAACGGCATCCCTGAATAATCCGGGCGCGCTTGCCCTCCAAACGGGAGCGGCTCGGTAAGACGGGGCGGCGAGCGCGTCCGTTTTGGTCCATTGTTCTGCCAGCCTCGCCACGCGAACCCTTCCCTAGAGTACGGGCACGATGAGACCGGGCACAAGCTGCACGGGAGAGGAGAGAGGCTACGGACGAGATATTTCCAGACGACGACGGGCACGGACAAGATGATCCACGTGACGACCGTAATGGCGAACGAGATGAGTCGCGCAAGCCATACCGTGTTGTCTGCGTAGCCGGGTTCGGTGTTCTCCAGCGTTTGGAGGGTGACGTGGTAGACCGTGATGGGAACCAGAAAGGTGAGCCTTCGGGCGCAGTGGATGTCAGGCATCACGTTGCGAGGGGAGCCAGTGAGAGGCTTACAGCAGGATGACGACCAGATAGACTCTTTCAAACGTGGGCTGACAGTACTGTGAAGCCAGCCGGTTGAGCGCCGACATACGGCTCGCCCATGTGTCAGGTAAGACCTGTGCAGGGAGGCGGTAAGCTCTCCGGACGAAGGCAACAGGACGATCGCGACGAACATGATCCTTCAGTTCGAAAGGGAGTGTAGGTGGGACACGAGAGAGAGATAATTCCTATTTGCAGTCCAGTCTAGCTATCGCGAAGGCAAGTAGGTCGGCTCACCACGACGACGTTGGCAGCGGGTCGTTTCGAGCTGGAGTTGGAGGCGTTCATCGTACAAGGCGGGGAGGACCAGCTCCAAGGCGTGTCTTGCTACTGGCGGTGGGGTGGCATTTTAAGTGGGTGGGGCGTGTCATGACAACGCGCTGTGGCTTGGCAGCATCACAATCACGAAATTGAAGAGGGGTTTAGTGATTCATTAGGTCCTACAGTAGTCGTACATGTTCTCGTTTCACTCAGTGGGCTCATTACTCTTGAGACGGGCAATCGGCAGGCGGTATATGGGCAGAGTAAAGTATTTCCGCGTCCCCGCCCATCGGTCATCGTCTTCTGGGTCGCCTAGCCCAACCTCGACATCGTGCCAGTCGACATCGACTCCGGCTTCAGACAAGTGACAGTCCGACACGTGAGTGTAAACGTCGTAGAAAAGTGCATCTGGACGTGAGATGTAGTCAGTATTCGTGTGGGGGAGAAAGACTCGGGAGTACTCGTCGCGGCCAAGCCATTGAAAAAGCTGAATCGGGCTTCGGGCCCGTCTAGAAGATCTGGTAGGCGCTTGAAGAACCTGTGAAGTTCTGCAAATAGTGAGGGTCGCACCTTGGCGTCAACGGCGAGCCTACCGGCATAGTTTTCCGCAAACGTGTCGGTGTAGACGACATCGAACTTGCCCAGCCCAAGGAAGTGGTCGCCGGAAAGCACATCTTGCCACTTGCCTCTGAGAATCTTCACGCCCGCCTTTTCATGCCACCCCTTTTCTTCGATATGGGTGACAACATCCGGGTGTGCCTCGACGATGACATGGAGCGAGGGTGGCCTGGAGAGGGATTGAAACATGGTGTCGATCTGGGTGAACGTCAGACACAGTCGTGGACAGCGGGAGTTCACGGACGATACCGGGACCAAATCCGACATTGAGGACCCTGAGCCCAGCCTCCAGCTTTGGATGACTCGAGCAGAGCTCATCGACTGTTCTTCGCACTAGGCACGGACGTATGCAACAGCACGCCGTGAGATGAGCGGCTGAGTTGCTTACTGATCTCGCGTTCCCATCCCATCATGACGCCGACTTGCTCGCCATCGTCGAGTTTCAAGAAGCAAACTTCCTGACCATTTGCATCTACGGTGTATTGCAAGCGCGAAGACAGGAACGCATCTGTGGATGCAACTGCGGAGGTGTCGTCTTTACGGACGATCAACGAAGAGGGGGCGTCGGACAGCGGCGACCTCGAAGAGAGGAGTGCGAGAAGGAGTTCTATCAGGGCTTCAATCAGGGAAGATGAGCCATGTTCGCGAACGAAGCACCTGCGCGAATACCGGCGTCGCGGATTTGGGTGTAACACGCGCTGTTGCTGATTGAGAGCGCGATGTCACCAGCTGTGTTTCCAAGGTTGTCCACTGGTGCGCGGATGATGAGGGAGTGACGGGCAAGAGGACGGAAGGGACTCGCCTATGTTCCACGGGGCGCCCTCTTCGAGAAGGAGCTTTACAAACTGGTCGTCGCCGACATACGCGGCAGCGTGCAGGGGAGAAGTGCCTTCGTTATCCTGAAACCAGAGTGGGGCGCCAGCATCGATGAGGTCTCGGATGTTGTCCAGGGGCTCCTTTTCGAGGATCGCTTGGATCAGGGTCGTTCCTAGCTCTGTGATGGCATTTATTTCTTCCATGTCCTCGGCGTCTTGAAATGACTGGGCGTCATCTTGGACGGGACTGTTCTCGGACATTGCGAGGGTGGTGTTCTGCAGACGGGCATCAGCGACGGTCGCTGCAGACGGACACGATGCTCACGGACAAGCGCGATGGTCGTCGATGGTCGGCCAGGCGAGGTGGTGAATTACATAATCTCTTGGCCAGCGACCATCATGTCTGAGTACTGGGTGTCGCACAAACGATACCACTGCAAGTACTGCAACATCTACATCGCGGACGACAAGCCGTCGCGACAGCAGCACGAGAATGGGCTGCGTCACAAGGGGAACGTGGAACGATTTGTGAGGGGGCTGTATAAGGAAGGGGAAAAGCGGGTGAGGGAGAGGGAGGAGGAGAAGGGGATCATGGCCAGCGTCGGGAAGGTGTGTCTGCTGGGCTGGGGGCGCTGCGAGGCTGACGCTGGATGCCAGGCTGCGGAGGCCGCGTATGCATTGGATGTCGCGTCTGGGCGCGCAGGGCCGGGTTCGTCAGGGGGCGCGGCCGCACCAAAGCCCAAGGCGAAGACGGCGAAGCCATCGGATCCGTATGCCAACTACAGCACTGCTGCGTCGCTTGGGTACAGAGATCCTGGGACGGAAGAGGCACAGCAGCGGATGCACGCAGGGACGCCGGGCGCGTGGACGGTCGTGAGCGGGACGACGGAGGGCGGTGAGGCGCGCGAGGGCGGCGGGACGAAGCGGGGGGCGGGCGAGGCGGACGAGGCGGACGAGCGGGCGTTCAAGCTGCGGCGGAAGACGGTCGGCGCAGGGCTCGGCGAGGTGTACGACCCGGGCCAGGCGGATGAACCGAACCGAACCGAACAGCATCCTGAGCCGAGCCTATTCCGAAAACGGAAGATTAGACGACCATGATGTGCCTAGCGGACGTGTTGCTTGCTCGACTTCGTTCATGGCGACCGCGTCGGTAGCAAAGTCGTCCATCTCCTCCTCCTCGACCCCCCACGTCCAGTTCCAGTTCAGGCTCTACAGGCGCAGGTTCTTTGGCCTTATCGGATTCGTGCGTGGCCCCTTGCACGTCCCCGTCGCCCTCAACCCCTCCACTCCAGGTCCTCCTCGGTTTCGTCACCGGTATGCCATGGGCCTGGTTTGGCCCCATTTCTACACAAGGTAGCTCTCTTTCCTGCCCTTCCTCCTCCCGGCACTCACCCTCCCTCAAGCTGCTATCGAGTTTGGCATATCCGTAAACCAAGTCAACTGGCTCTGTAACGTCATCTGCTGCATCTTCATCCCCGTCTCCCTCCTTGTCCCCGTCTTCTGCTCTCGCTTCGGCATCGCACGCTGTGTACGCCCCTCCTCTTTTCCCTCCTCTCTTCTCATGCCTTCCCTCCCAGGTTCAACTCGGTGCCTTCCTCACCCTCGTCTCTGCCTGGGTTCGTTATGCAGGCACGCCCACCTCTCTTTCACCCCAATCTGCATACGCTCTTCTCATTCTTGGCCAGGTAATACTATACATTCCATTCTCTCCTCGCTGTCTTCTCTCATTCTCTTGTTCTCGAGATATTTTCTGCAATCGCACAACCCATCTTCCAGGTCCTCGGTCCCATGTACTCTGAAAAGTGGTTTGACCTCAAGGGTCGTACGACTGCTACCATGGTCATCGCAGTCGGTTTGTTCATTCCTCCCTCTCTCTTCCCTCCACCATTCATTTCCCCATATAGCCAATCCAGTAGGTGGTGCTATCGGCCAGCTGATCGCTCCCCTTGTGGGATCTCCTCGTCAATCAGTCAGTCGATTCATTTCCCCCGTACCCTGCCCTCTGCCCCCTCCGTTACTCAGCATCTCCCATTCCTCCAGATTTTGGTTTTAGCTATCATCTCCACGGCTGCCACTCCTGCAGCTTTCCTCGTCGTAGACGCACCTCCTACTCCCCCAAGTGAGCTCACAACCCTCCCCCTCCCTTTCTATTTTAACCCTTGCCCACCAGCCTATGCGGGTTCCAAGCCTACTCAGGCTTTCATGCCACTCTGCCGCGCCATCTTGGGCTGGCCTGTTCCACCAGATGCCTACATGGCCCCCTACGAACGCCTCGATTTCGTCATCATCACCGCCCTTTTTGGAGCATTTGTCGGCGCCACCACTACCTTCAGTGTCTTGTCCGCCGAATGGCTTGTATGTATCACGTCATGTGCCCGTGCAATTGCTCAACCCCCCACTCTCCAGGAACCCATGAAGTATTCCGACACGACTGCTGGACTAATGGGTGCCTTTTTGCTCTTATCTGGCATCATTGCTTCGATCGTCACCGCACCCCTACTTGACCGAATCTTTACACACAGACTTGGGATTGCTCTCAAGGTCCTCGTCCCAACCGTGGCAGCTGGCTGGTTTTCTTTAATCTGGGCTGGTAGGTTCTGTACCCACCCTCGACACTACTCTGATCGCCAGAAGTCCGTCCGGACAACACTGCCGCCCTTTTCGTCATCTTCGTCGTCATTGGGATATGCTCCATGGCGATGCTCCCTATTGGGTTGGAGCTCGGTGTCGAATTGACGAGGAATGCGGACGCGAGCGCAGCCCTCCTGTGGTGCAAGTGAGCGTGCTATTTTTTGCGGTGCACTTCACCACCCATACTCAACCTTTACAGTGGAAACTTGTTCAGTCTCATCCTTATCCTCGGTGTGTCCACTCTCGTCCCTCTGACCATCAAGCTCACAAGCATCTTCGTTCAGCGGAAGGTGCCCTCCGTGCTTCTTCCACTGCAAATCCACCGTACAACATGAATCATGCTATCATTCTCCATGGAGTCGTCGTCATGGTCTTCGGAACCCTCATATTCTTTGTTCGCGCACGGCAGGCCCGTCGGGAGATGGACGAGACCATGGCAGCCGGGAATTTCATGCCCACAGTTTCCAATACCAATCCTATTGGAAAATTTGAAGGAACAGCAGAAGGGCTAGAATCAGTCGTGATGGCCGACGTGGACAAGGTCATGGATACCGGAACTACAGGTGGACCGCTACCGCCGTGAGACATGATACATGGAATGGAGACGTGCAGATTTGCTCGTTTCCAGCACGCCACTTGTCTACCTGTAACTGTTGGCGGTTTGTTAAACATAGGACTCGCTATATTTATGCAATTTCCACAGCATTGTTACGCTGTACATACTATCGACCTGCTTTCCCGAGGAAATTCATGCTCATCGCACTGGGGCAACACTCGTAGCCAGTATCATTGCTCAGTCGCCTTCTTGAACTTCTGGAAATACTTTTCACGAAAGTCCTTGTGGGATGGCGCATGCAAACTTTCCACGTCGTTGGTGTCAGCAGAATCGAACATAGGCGGTGGGTAATTTTCTGCTGTCACCTTGCGGATCGTGATAAGCTACAGGCACGACAAAAAAAAATCAGTCTGTCTCATTGCCCAGGGCAGTTCGAAACCCACTCGTCTTCCCCAACTTCCAAACCCCTGTACGGAGTTTGCCACGAGTTCCATTCCCTCGCAGAGCGCAGTTCGGACGTCTACCTCTTCGTACGTCTCCGTCACCGTGGGAAGGAAAAAAACGAGTAACCCGCATGGCTTGAGCTGGTAACGGGCAAATAGAACGAGATCGGAGACCAGGACGGACAGCTCGTACGGTTTCGTAGGCGGGACGTACGATTCGTTTGGGTCCCCACTGAAACACATGTCAACGAACGACGGTTCAAGGCCAGATCTGCGAGGGCTCACGATCGGGGAGACCGAGGGGGCGGCCTGTGGTCACGAACTTTTTGGCGCCCTAGACGCTTGGCACCCGCCCGTACGCCATCTGGTCCGTGCCTCAGACACTGGGGCGGATACGGATGTGGATCAAGGAGACGTACACGGAGGGTCGGTGACGATAGCATCGAACAGCCCGCCACATCTCCAGGGATGATGCGTGATGTCAAACGTGCAAAGGTCTACGATCCGCTCCGCGACACCGTATCGCGAAGCTTGGCGAACGATACCCGGTGTTTTGGCTTTGGCATAGTGTCAGTCAAAAGGCTGCGTCCGTATGGACCGGCGGTCAAGACTCTCCACCTTTTCCGCGCATCTGCCGACCGTCGATATCAGACCCGTACACGAGCGCTCCAAAATATGCCGTCGTCTGCTCACAGCACCGAGTGATTCGCACACTCGTGTAGCTATGCATCAAGTACGCACATAGGCCATACTTCCTGTTCCGATGAAAGGATCGTATACAAGCTTCCCAGGTGCAGCCTGCCCCATCACGCGGCTCGAGCAGCTGGTTCCGTCGTCCCGATGAGGGACGGACTCACCTGCGTCTGGTTGGCCATCAGTAACGATATCTCCGCTTCCATACTTGTGTTCCCAAAATACTCCCGCTTTTTCACGTCAAAGGTGCCAACGAGGGCTCGCGCAGTACCCTCTGCGACCTGCCAGTCATAGGTTATCATGATACGGTGCTGGACCGATGCATGACGAAACAAAAATGTCAAGTATGAAACGTACCAACCTGCCAAAGTAGGCTTGCTTGAACTCTCCGTCCACGTTTCGGCGCCCGTCAGGCCGACGGTCGTCATCGTCTGAGCAATGCTAGTATGCGGGAGTGAGCTCGAGTGGACGCACGACACGCACACTCTTCAAATACGCCAAGCGTGATCTCTGGGCTCTTCATCTCGATCTTGCCCAAGAAATCCATGTAGGAAAAGTCTTCGATCACGTCGCGCTGTCGACGCTGAGAGAGTCTGTGATTGTATCCGACTACGGTGAACCTGAAAGAGGTGTCGGGAATGAACCGTTCCCAGAGAGACCGAGCGCGTTTGTTTGCTTCATGTAGCTCGTCGTACGTTGACCCTTGTGCGTAGAATTCGTAGATCGACCTCGTCGTGGAGGGTGAGTGACACGCCTGAACGATCAAGCCTTTGGGCATACCTGATCAATATGCATCTGTTCGCGAGAAGCCTCGCGTGTTCCTGTTTCGCCAACGTGAGCACCATGAACGGCCGCTTGGCGGCGCTGGCGAGGTCCCCGGCAGGATAGCGGTCAAATCCGACGCGGAAACCGTGAAGCTCTGCGATTGACCGGAGTTCTGGGACGCGGAACTCTTCGTGTGCTTGCGCAAAGACGAAGAGATAGTCGGCAAAGGCCATCTTGAAGGTGTCTGAGCGCGATTTTCCAAGAGGGCTGGAATCAAGGTGGCCGTGTTGCGGGGCTCCTCTGATGTCGACCGTCGCTCCGAGGTTGGGTCACGTCGTGCAAGCCGTCGTGAGTTCCATCGACGAGGACAACCGTAAGTCTGTCGCCCTCGCGGTCTCTGCTGGGTGCCCGCGCTGACCTCCACGACAAAAAGTGGAGGAAGGCATCGACAGGCTGCGCGCGCTGTTCCCGGACACGACGCTCCTGGCTGCGCTCGACCTCGTCGACCGCGAGTGCGGTACGCGCCTCCTTCCTCACATCTTTTTGCTCACGTTGCCTTGCAGTGCTCAAGTATAGGACGCCGTGGGGGAGATGCCACTACGAAGTCCTCGGGTCCTCCGGGACATACACCGTCTTCCCCCGTCTGGGCTGGTCACCGCATGTGTCCTGCTACTGCACGTGCCCTGCTTTCGCGTATGCGGTCCTGATGAGCGAATCACATCTGATGGTGGGCCTTCGTGTTTCGTGGTCCGGAACCATTGCGGTTGAGCTGGGATACCAGTGTAAGCATGTGCTCGCCGCTCGCTTGGCAGAACAGCTCTCGAAATGCGTCCAACGAGACATCGACGACAGCGATCTCCTTTCTACGCTCACATCCCACGTTCGGCAACGAAACCAGCATATCCACTAGCGATTGCAAGGCGCGGATGTAAGTATTAGACTTGTTCAACGTGCACCGAGAACTGGTGCTCTATCGCCATTACATAGTAAATAGAGTATAACGTACTCGACATCCCTGGACTGTCGCCATGATGCGCTGCACGGCGTGATAACGAGCAGGCCAACCTTTCTATCTCTGGGCAGGTCGGGTATCCCCGGTCTATTCGTCTTTCTGGATCCTGCACCGGAGTAGTGAGGCGTATTGTTTCAGCTCCCTGACCAGCGTCGTGACCTCCCCTTTAGTCGGGACTGTGCTGACCTCCGCATCACCACTGTATAGCCTGTCATCAGGGCCCTCGTTATCGGTCGAATCCTCCGTGCCTACATCCGAGTCCGAGGCATCTTCTTGAGACATTTGCTTGGCAATGTCTTCGTGGCCAGCCTTGAAGTCGATCCAAGACGCCAACTTGTCGATTTCTTCCGGTTCCCAGAATCCCCACCATTGTTCGTCGTCATCTTCCTCATCTTCACTGTCGTCGTCATCCTCAGCAGGGGTACGTTCTGCAATCGGAGGTCTCTTTCCCCAGACGGCAACAAACCAGGACCATTTTCTGAGAGCACTGCGATCTTCTTCCGATGGTACCAGCGGCTTTCGCCGGGATTTCAATTTGTGGGCCCGTCCCTGGGAACATGATTGAAGCAAGTCTTGAGCATCCTCGCGTTCGCTTGTCCCTGGAGTAAGAACCCAATATACACGCCCCTCCACGTCTCTTCCCAAGGGCGAAATTCGAGGGATGTATGCGTATGAAACCACTTTGAGCGCATCATCAATAGCTGCCACTGCACGCTTGTGGTACTCTGTCCTTGGTTTGTCCAGCTACAAATTCGCGTTAGTAACGTGATCATGTAGTTTAAGCGTGAGCAATTACCCGTTTTCCTGTCGGTTTTTCACGCACTTTCTCCTGCTCGAATCGCTCATTCTCAATGCGATGCGCTTCTCTTGCCTCCTTGATCCGCTCCTTGGACTCTTGGATTCCTGCTTCAAGTTCCTGCCTCGCTGCTTCAGATTCAGCAGCGGTGTCGACGAGTGCGGAAATCACAGGCACAAGCTGAGCAGTGCAGAGAACATTGATACCTCCCATGTTAGATTGATGGGCTCCGCTGCGTGTCCGGATGATAGAAATAGACTCCGGAGGAGGTAATGGATCTGGAAAGGAGAGCGGGAAGCCGGTTGAAGGGGTGCGAGAAGATCTGGATGTATTCTCTTGCCAATCACGAAGAGTCGCAAGAGCAGCCCACATCTTGTTGAGATGCGCGCCGCTTTCTCGTATCGATTTGATGGTGGCCTTCAAATGCTACAAGTTCAATCGAAATCAGCAAGAGTGCATACTTGCACGATGGGTCCTACCTTCTCGCGATCTCCCTTGGCGTCGACCATATTCAGGAGACCAAGGATGAGTGACTTGAGACACGCTTCACTGACCCATGGGATGAGGTTATCATCCTCATCCTCGAGACTACGAGTTCGCGATGACCTTATCTCATCGAGTTCGTCTAGATGACTGCGAGAGAGCTCCAAGATGAAAGAAAATCGCAAAGCAAACTCGCGGATGTTTATGCGTTCTTCAACCTCGTTCCGTGATAGAGCGGTGCGCACGGATGTCCAGACCGGCTTTGCAAGTAGTCTGGGTCTAGAGAGAGATTTAGCCTTTGCCCTTGGCGCAGACCTAGCTTTGGGTCCCGACTCCGATTTAGACGGCTGAGCAGGCAATCTGGCGCTACCTTTGGCCAACGCCGAGGGAGATTTGGCGTCATTATCATGTTTGGAAGCGATGGCATGCACTGAACGCTGCTGTTTCGTCTTCTCGCCCGGCTTATGTGCCATCGGACCCTGAGAAGAGCGAGTTAGATAAACTCTCGATCACCGTCCAGCGACCTTACGGCTGCTTTGGGGTCTTGACGCAGTACGTCGGCGGCTGAAGCAAGACCGGACTGACGGGCCGCATTGGCAAGATTCCTAGAAGCGCGTGTGAGTTAGAACTGTGCTTCCGAAGACGGTCAATTACCCTGTGGGTTGCAAACCCTTGGCCTTTCTACACGCAACGCAGTTGCAGACGTCACCGCATCGTGGACACCTGATGGAATGTTGATCGATGACATCCAGCAGGTTAGACGGCTAGTCACCTGAAATAATAGCCCTCCCCGTGAACATGATTATCCTGGTCTGTTTCGCTATCGGCGAGGATGTCTTCAAGAAGGAGACCATAGCGGTTCTTGAGGCATGGCTTGCAGTACTTGGCGTTGCACCTCCGTCCTTTACGGTCTTTTGCGGTGCAGCGGACGGAGGCTGGGGATGATGTGAGTACGCGGACAGTGGGAGGGAGTGCAACGGACCGGCAGCATCACGTTTTTTGTTGCACTGATGACAGTAGACGAAACCGTTGGGATACTCGTCGCTCGCGTTCGGGACAGACTGTGGCATAGTGTCTCTTGGCTGCTGGTGCTTCTTGGCTGGTGGCTCGTCGGCGACGGATACGTCAGCATCGAGCTTTCGTTTGCTGTGCACGGGTGCAGGGAGCGTGCTGGAGCTCATCTGAGAGGCAGATGAACGAGACAACGCGTTTTCTTTGTGGCCCGCTGATGACACGTGCGGAGTATGCTTGAGCAGGGTCCGCGATGATGGCAGCTCGACGAACACCCGGGAGAGCGTTGCTCTGCGCGCTGTGCCACCCATCGCCGAGGACGCTCTTGTCGCCGCGCTCGTCGTGTTCGACGTCGTCCACGACGCGTCCCATCCGACGAGCGATCGGGAGTTCATTGGCACGGTCACGTGACACAAATTATATTCCGGGCCTACCCTAAACAAAAAATCTTTGGTGAGTGCGGGTCGGCACCGCTGTTGTCCGCATCTTCCATGTCTCACGCGGACCACACACGAGACCCCTGGTAAGGATTTATACCCACTCGGAGCAGCACTGACAGCCATTCCAGCCCGTGGGTAATCCTCAATGACTTTGGAGGTGCCTTTGCAATGGGTGCCGTCGGGGGTGGCATATGGCACGGCATAAAGGGTGCCCGGAACTCTCCAAGAGTATATACTCCGTTTTTTTTTTACATGCATTTGTTCACGTCGTCTCGATAGGGGGAGCGTCTTGTAGGCGCCATCTCGACAATAAAAGCGCGAGCGCCCGTGACTGGAGGTAACTTTGGGGTCTGGGGTGGCATGTTCTCGACGTTCGACTGTGCAGTAAAGGGCTGGCGGCAAAAGGAAGATGCATGGAATGCCATTATTTCAGGTTTTATGACTGGCGGTTGCCTGGCTGCTCGCAGTGAGTTGCCGTGGCTTCCGGTTCCCCTCCCGGAACCACCCTCGGCTCATTTAGATCATTTGCTCACGCATTTTTAGGTGGTCCCAAGTCTGCTCTAGGATCTGCTATTGCGTGCGGTATTTTACTTGGTGTATTTGAGGGCGTCGGTGTCCTCCTTTCCCGTGTCTTCAGTGAGGGCACCCGACCACAGCTACCGCCACGTAGGTACTTTACCCTTTTGAGTTACATTCCACCCAAGGCAACCCCCCCTTCTAGTACCCGAAAACATGGCGCCACAGCCCACACCAGCAAGCCACTAGACGTTACATATTTCACGCTACTTTACTACCCATCTCAATGTATAATCGCCATTCAATGCATGGATACTTCGGCCAATGGCAAGGCACGTGTGTTGTGTTTACAGTTCTGAATTTCCCGTTCTATTTACAAGTTTCCGGATGGCCTCGTTTGGATTGATATTCGACTGTTGTGACTAACATTTTGGTTGAGACTTCAATAGTAAAATTCCTCGACAGTAAGTGTTTTCTGTTCCTACCGGCACTCTAAAAGCTATTCTTGCTGCGAGTGCGTAGAGTCGTGTTCGTGACGCAATGATTGCCGTCGTCTCAGTATCCTCTCCGGTGTCGCACACGACCGCAATTATTCCCGAGCTCCTTTGTGCAAATGAGCTGCACACACCCCGACCCTCAAGGTCAAGCATTGGAGGCCCTCGGAAAATGGACTTTGCTGACCGTACTGGATTGCATGTTGGGGCGTATGCTCCCTCTGAGCAGGCGCTCGGCAGCGCGGGGGAACGTGAGCATTTCATAGTTCCGGGTGGCACCCATCCTTCGACGCCTCGTCGTCAGTCAACGAAACAGCTAATACGCCGGTTCGAAACCATAACGGATTCTGCGGGGATGATACAAGTCGAGGAGCCTCATTTTGCTCGTACATCCTCGGAGACCGGTCCACAGTGCTTTTCTCACATAGTCACGCCCCACAAGAGCAAGAGGAGATATTTCAGCAGCTCCTTGCGAAACTTTATGTCCGTTTTCAAGAAGAAAAAGGACAAGGAGTCCGATGGCGATGATTGTGTTCCATCTTATAGTGTCCAAGAACAAGACGTGGTGGCGTCGGAGGAGCCCATGTCGCTTCCAGTTTCTCGAATCTTGTATCCTTTACAAAAAGGAACTTCCCCGCCTCTTAGCCTTTCTGGGTCCGTGCTTTCGGGTCCCCTACTATATCTCTCTCGGCCGCAATCTCATCCACCCATCTGGGTGTCATCCACAGTGACATTATACGAGTCTCATATGCTAGTTACTTGGTACACGATGCACGACACCCCTTCCACTCGCACGATCCAATTGGACGGGTTTGTGGACGTACGCTCCTTGAACGGGCGTGGGTCGCGGCCTGACATCGAAGACGACCTGAAAATCTTTGAATTGACCTTCGAGAGCCGACTGCAAGAAACATTTGCTGCTACATCCACGCAGGACCGTTCGCGATGGGTTGGTGCAATCTGGTGAGCTTCATCACTCGCTCCCATTACGGAGGTTTACCTTAATATAGGGATGTTGTCCTTGGCTCGTGGCACAAAGGTGAAAACGTGCGTCCATCAGAGTGTAGTGAGGCCCCTGCCGTCGGAACGCAATCCCATTCGTCTCTTGAAGAAGCACGCTCCGAATATACATCCTCCAGCGTGCTGAGAACCCCTTCGGCTCGGCCACCACCTACACCAATTGCCAAGTCACTACGTCACTCGGTTTCCCCAGTTCCTCCGCTGTCTATCTCTCCCCCTTCCATCCCATCCCAATTTTCTGATCCCCATTCTCGGTCCAAGAGCCCTTCCATAGCCAATCTTGGAACATTGTCCGTGGTCACACAACGCCTTGCCCAAATTCAGCGCTCGGAGTTGACAAGCCCACCGAGCGCTACCGACTCATCGAGCGTGGGTACCGCCCTCCGGCGTGCGCAAGCCACCCACGCAACACCTGAAGAGCGGCCTTTTGCAGCGATCGAAAAGCTTCAGAAAGTCAATGTAGGAGGAGATTGGAGAGAAATCGTGGAGACACCTTCGACGGATGCTTCTATCGTGATCCCGCCAAGCGCGCCGTTTTTCTCTTTTGAGAGTAATCGGACAGATTACCAGTCGGTACCTGCGCCGACACCAAGTTCGCCTGTAGAAACGTCTGCATCTGCTGCAACTTTACGGGCCAAGCTGTCAGAACTTGCGATCAGAGAACACGCCGGGAATCCGCCGACATCCCTGTGTACTGCTGGCGTGGAACTACAGTTGGCGCCCTTGGCAGAACTCATCAAGGATACTGCTGCAAAGCACTACGACCAAACAGCGGGTCTTGGCGAACAAATCATTTCCCTCCAGCAAGACATACATATTCTTTCAAACGAAATACAGCTCTCATTGGGGAAAGCCGTCGCTGTGGCAGCCAACCAAACAGCCGAGTCCAACGGTCACATCGACAACGCGAGTCTAGAGAACGTTTTGGCCAACCTTGAAGAGTTGAGAACGCAGATCCTTGCCGCCTCCGGGCACCCACAAATAGATTCTTTAATGAGAATGTTTGAGGACTTGCGAGGACAACTCGCAACGGTAGCCCCACTCCTCATGGAGAAGCTAGCATCTATCAAGCACGGCCAGACGCAACTACAACTTCATGCTGCACGAGAGGACGGGCAACCCTCCTCAACCGACTTGGAGACTCCGAAGAACAAAGACATTCAAGGCAGCGGCCAGGGTCGGCGCCGCGACGCTTCTGTCAATTTGTCAGACATACATTCGAAACTTGACCAACTTATATCATTGCACAGCTCTAGTGCCGCCACTACTTCCAGAGAAGACGAGGCCCGTAGCGCGGTACATTCGCAGGTTCCGGATGCAGGTTTAGAGAAGGTCTACTATTTTAATTGGGACGTTTTAAGCTTCACTATAACCGTCTCTCGTAGCTCCAAGGAATTTTGGATTACCTCAGATTGGATGAAGAACAAAGGAAGCTCCAGAACGACCAACAAGCTGACAGCGTTCGTTACCTTAATGAACTGAACTCGGTACATATTAACTGCAACTTCCAGCATTATGTTCGATATCAAGCTCACCATAAATCTTTTACAGTGGCTCGAAACATTTGTTAATGGTGGCACACTCCACATACAAACAATAGTCGCACACATTGAGCAGCTTTGCTCTTACCTTGGTATCCCCCTGGAGAGTGACACCGCTACCGAACGGCCTTCTGATCAAGGGGTTCTTGGCGAGATCAGGCATCTTATATCATCCGCCGAGACCAAGGCATCGGTGGAAGGTCAGCTGCGGACATCTGTTAATGAGTTGACGGATATCGTCAGAGAACAGATGAAGAATGGCACCGAGCAACAGACCTCGCTCGGTATGGTCTACATAACACTAGTTCTTTATTCACCTTTACTGATTCAAATCTGTGATGGGGTTTTTAGTGACAGATTCTGTGCTCGAGATCATCAACCGACAGCGGTATGAGCAGGAACAGATGCTTCGTGCCCTCTCAACAGGTAGATCCTTGGTACTCAATCTGGGATGCACTCATTACCCCGACGTTTCCCTACAGAACTCACGAACGAGATCCGTGGCGAAAGACTGCGATTCGTGGAGGCTATGAAGGAGGCCACAGCTATCAACGTCCAAGGTAAACTGGAGGGTAAATCAAAGAGAGCGCGCAGCTGATATGACATAGCCCATGTTGAGCACTTCAAAGCAGAACTGAGCCGAGAGGTCGCCGTTATGACTCAGGATGTAGGAAGACTGCACCAGGAAAAACAGGTGATTGAGCAACAGATTGCGGATTTATTTGCGTTTTATTCAAGGCAAAAACAAGAAGCAGAGGTTCGTTTTGCTGACACTAAGTACAAGTCAGATCTCGTAATCATTTGATTCGTAGAATAATGCACGCCGCAACCCACCTCCCAGGTCGGCGGGATTTAGTAATCTGCAAAACTTGCCCTTGTCGACATCGAAGCGACCGCGACGTCCATTGCCTCATCCAGTTTTCCAAAGGAAGGAGTGAAGCAATCACGGCCTGCGTAGTCTTTATATATTCGTAATCCAGCAAAAACTCGAAGTTTGAGAGGGGATGAGTCGCCTTCTATTATTGAGCCGCGTTTAAGTCACATATAAATAACAGCTTGAAGAATTGGATTATCTTGATGACCATGATATCACCGGGAGAGTGAAAGGAAGTTTTTCGCATCTTTCCAGTCCATCCTTTCCCGTTCTTTTCCGAGCAGCGCACCCCTACGCACCTCCTCAGCGTCAATAGTGTTCCAATCATCGTACTGGGTAACTAGTCCATCTTTGATTCCTTGCTTGATCTCCTCGGGTGGATCCTCAGGATGAGGTGCAAGATTTGGCAAGAGAGAGTTGGGCACCCCACCTCCCACGTCCCTGGCGCTGCCAGATATAATATCGGATAAAATCATTTCAGTAACAGTGTACGCATCCATCATCGTCGTGGCTAGTACGCCCTTTGCGCCGTTAGCGCCCCATCCGGAAGCATACATGTTTCTCAGAGGAATGCCGGACTCGGACAGCATACGACCGCCATGTGCCCGGAGGTGTGAGGAAGAAGGGTCAAAGAACGTTGCGCTAGGATCCACATGAAAGCCAAGAGACGTGACGACGAGAGAAGTAGTGAGTGCAGAGGTCCGATCTATTGGAATTGCACGGCCAGTATAAGGATCAAGGCGAGTGTGCCTAAGAGTCAGCTCTGCGGAAGAATGGGATGGTGAAAGAATAGTAGGCATGCGATGGAAATCAAGAGACCAGGTCTTCTCAGTGCCTCCGACCTTACATTGAGAACCTTTGCGAAGAAGTTCAAGAGTACGACGCTGCTGGCGAGACAAGGTCGTCGCTTCTGGGAACGTGAGTAGACAAGGGTCAAGAGGGACCATGGATGCGTCTGGGAGGTGCATCATTTCACGTAGTTCCTTGTTCGTGAAGGCTGCCTCTAAAGGACCGCGTCTACCGACGATGGAAACGTGCTTCAGGGTGGACTGGGAAAGGACACCGAGAACGTGTTCGGGGACGTCGTATTTTTTGAGAAGAGAGGGTGGCATAAGAAGCATACGAGCGATGTCGAGCGAGACATTTCCATTGCCTATGAGGGTAAGGTGGGTGATCTTGCCGAGAGCTGGCGCGGGTGGGTTGGACGGATGTCGAGTGTACCAATGTACCAAGGAGAGTGCGGGAACGCAATGAGAGGACGGGGGTACGTCAGGATGGAGAGTTGGCTGCGGGCATCCGGTCGCAAATAGCACGTGTGTGTAACTCTGAAGGAGGGACGAGAGGGGAAGGGGGAGTGTGTGCGAAATCGAGGTGGGGATCGGGTTACCGACATGCACGTTGCCAAAGAACCGGAAACGAGGGTCAGTTGCGGTTTGGTCGAACTTGTTCGTGCAGTTCTTGGACACAGTGAACGGGGCAGAAGGCAACAGGGACGACGACATGCACGTACCTTGACCTCTGGATGGTCTGGGGCGACACCGTAGCGGACGAGACCGTGTGGTGCCCACAGACGGTCGAATATATGCACTCTCAGCGACGGCGAGGACGGGTCGGCGTGGGACGCGAGCGACAGCAACCGCGAAGCCACGTAGAACGCGGAGGGCCCGCCGCCAACGATAGCGAGCTTGGCCGGTGGCGACATCCAAGGTGTGACCAGACGGACTTACTTGAGACTTGAATGCAGGCGACACTCAACGCCGCTGCACTCAAACGTACGTCCTCAGCGTGTCGTCTGCTCAGATTCAGGCTCATTCAATGGAAAGCGTTCATCAGAGCCTTGGCATGTCTCTCGCGGTACGGTGACGAACTTGTGTTGTACGCTGACGCTCAACACTTCACACTGAGCGCGACAAACTCCTCGCTGTCTGCATATTGTCGATTCAGGTATGGGCGAATGTTCTTTTCGAGGTATCGCGTGGGTGGTGGTGTAAATGGGGCAGATCTCTCAGCTGGCAGCCTCGGTGAACCTCAGGATGTCAAGGGGCAGCTGCCCGTGAAGGTATGTTTCGTGTGCTCGTGCTTCTGGGTGCACCCAAGCGGTACTCGTAGACACTGTTGTCGATATTCAAGCACAGAACTATCGAAAAGACGGTCGAACGATGCGAACTGGTCGTCGTAGAAGGTCCAACCAGTGATCAGTCTCAAGATGACGAGGACACACTAGAAAGCAGGCTCATTATACGCTTACACTGCAAACACGGCAAGATCCATTTCTACTGCTGATAACACGTGAATGGTTATTTTATCTCACTACCAGGCATCGTAAAAACACATCGTTTACCGCTTCTTGTACCCACTTCTCTTCTCTCGCCCGGTGTCCCAGAGTCTGACACCGAATCGCGGCTCACCATCGGCCCAAGAGCTATCAGAGACATCACCGAACACTTTCCTAGTGGTCGTGGCATAAAAAATGACCCGCAACTTGTGTGGACGTTTGGGGACGCAGATGTTGATGTGAAAAGTCTCGAGTCGTCCATCGATACCAAAGGTTTGTGCCATCCACCAGTTGCCTTTCAGCGCGCGCAATCCATTCCCAGGCAGAGCACAGCTAGCCACGGAGCTCTCTATCAGTGCCGACGAGTTCGATGTATATGAGATAGCCGAGCCACCCATCACGATCGCATTCCATCTACGGGAATTCAACGTACGCACTGCCCCGCGTAGTGCCAACGTTAATTTAAGCACTTAAATTAGGCCACCATCGCATTTGCTGAATCCATGGCTTCAGCACTGGAGCTTCGTTTTACGGAGCCCGCCGCACCACTTTTCATTGACATCGAAGGTGATGAATCAGACGGTCTCTTTGTGATATCCACGTCACAACTCCAAGCGTCACTCAGTTCGAATGCCAACACACGGAACTCTTCTACACCAAAACCACAGCAATCTGACAGACAGAAAAGGCCCCGAATAGACAATGAGGCACAGCAGCCCATGTCCGGACTAGGCAAGAGCAAGAGTGAGACCCCACACGCGGAGAAGGTCAAGAAATCAATGAAGGCAGTACAGAGGATGGATGTTTCTGTAGCGAGAAATACAAGCAGGGAAGGCTCGATGATGATAAAGGATGAACATATAATGCCGCCGCCGCTCGTCCCTGATCACAACCAGACACAGGGCAGTCACCCCCTCACGTTTCACGCCTCGCGGGATGAAGACTTTGGTGCCATGGATGACTTGTATGCTGTTGATGTGAAATCTACGGGCGGCACCAGACAAGATGATGATGATCGTGGCTCCTCTCATTTGGGTGATCCCCTCTTTTATCCGCAGTCGTCCCAGATCGTTCCGGCTCTAGTTCCCTTGACACGCGAGCGAACCGCTCATACTCAGCGCGCTGGAACCCCTCTCTTCTTTCCGTTATCGCAACTCTCCCAACAGGATGAACAGGCCATTAGAGAGTCGGGGCTGGGTGTAGAGTATATGAACCGGGAGGAACTAGAAGCTATGCTAGAGGGAGACGGGGAGGAGGTTGAATTTGACATCGCGAAAGGCATGGAATCTGGTGCAGGATCCAAAAATGAAGGGGAAGAGGGTGGAGAGAGTCTAGATCTGTTTGAGGATGAGTTTGGGCCGACACAGGACGGAGAGAGGGATGGCAAGAAGGTGAGCAGTCGTTCCACACGCTATGTGCGTATCCGATATGGGTTCGCAGACATTCCAGCCATTATTTGAAGACTGAGAATACGTCGAGCTGGCACATTTGGAGTCGCATTCGTCGGTAGTGAATCTGCTGAATCGCTAATGCGAGTGGTAGTAGTACTGTCTTACATCAATACTCTCGCGACTTGGTTATTTCCTAATAAATCTACGCCATCCACGTCCTGCCGTGGTCACCGCATGGCAGCCTTCAAGACATTCCGGCTTTCCCTCCGCGCCCATGCAGTCTGCATCTCACGACTGCCGAACCAAAAGCCAAGACGTCGCCCATTATCAACCAGCGTCAAGACCGATATTTCCAACCTGACCAGGCGCACGACCACCAGTCCGTGGATCCTCTACCCAGGAACAGTACTGTTGCTTGCCGGCGCGGGGTATGTTGCGTATGAGAACTTTCAGCCATTTAGACACGCATTTTTGGCCGTCGTGCGTTGCTCCAGAATTGCTCGTACGTGTGTCGTTCTTAGTGCCCTGCTGACAGCAGTGACGGGCATGTATGGTTTACCTCACTTGTCCATTCAGAGGCTGCAGTCGCAGGAGCCATCGACTACAAGTACACACTTGCTCGCAATTACTTGTCCGAGGAGGAAAGACAGCATGCGTATTCAGAATGTCATACGCGCAGCGCGAAGAGGGTCATCAAGGCACTCCTTGCAAATGGAGGTGCGAACGATTTTCGTCAACAAAAATGAGGCCACGATAGCTGGAATCATGTTTTAGGCGTTTTTATAAAACTGGGACAACACATGGCCTCGCTGTACGTTCACAATGATTGTCGAGCTGGGCAAAGTACTACGTTTGGTCTACAGTGTAGTTCTACCGAGAGAGTGGACAACTACAATGCGACCCTTGCAGGACAAGTGCGACCCGACACCCTACAAAGACGTCGAGGCTCTTTTTCTATCCGATATCGGACGAACCGTTGAAGAGCTCTTCGAGGACTTTGATCCTGTTCCGATCGGGGTAGCAAGTCTAGCCCAGGTTCATGTCGGCACGCTCAAAGAGTCCGGAAGGAAGGCTGCCGTGAAGGTAGATCGGTATTCGGAGTCGGTGTTGCACTTGGATCTGATGGTCGTGAAAATAGTTGCAACACCCCCACCTTGCAGAGTTTTGCGACATCGACATGGAGATGGTGGAGGTCACGCTTGGTATGGCTATCTTTACTTTCCTTTTTTTCTTTGTGTGTTCAGGGTGACAACACGGACTGTGTAGGGTGGATCAAGTATTGGTTCCCCGAATTCGAATTTACTTGGCTTGGTGAGGAGATGCGCGAAAACCTTCCAAAGGAAATGGATTTTGTCCACGAAGCATCAAATGCTAGACGTGCTATGGCCGACTTCCACCACGTTTCGACCTCACTTTACATCCCTGAGGTGATCTCAGCCACGAGAAGAGTATTGATCATGGAGTTTATCCAGGGCGCACGGATCGATGATCTAGGCTATCTAGCAGAACAGGGGATCGATAGGAACAAGGTGGCGCTGGAGCTTGCTAGAGTGTTCAGCCGAATGGTGTTCTTGAATGGCTACTTCCACGCTGTGAGAAACGAGTCTTTATTAAATGACGGATTGCTCATGTTGCCTAGGATCCACACCCAGGTGATCCGTTCCCGTAAAAACGTCGCCACTCGATCGTGATTTGACCCTTGCTCCCTATTAGGCAACCTGCTGATCAGGCGCGCCCCATCTAACTCACTTTCACCATATAATTTCGAGATCGTACTCTTGGACCACGGGCTATATTTCGACCTCGATCCGGAACTACGTATCAATTACAGCAAACTTTGGCTATCTTTCATTGCGAGGGCGTCACCGGAAACGCGAGCAGCACGCCGCAAATACGCTGAGTTAGTCGGTAACATCACACCTGATCTTGTGCGTCAAGTCAATTCTCCCAGCAAGGTCAACACTAACAAAAACTCCAGTACCCCGTATTTGAGGCCGCGATCACCGGTCGCGCAGCATTCGAAGGAACATGGGAAGGCGAAGACTCTTCTGAAAACACATTCAAGCGAGCTTCTGGAATGATTGACATGCTTCCGCAAACGGCAGAAGAGATGGAGGCGATTAGAGACGCAGTCATAAATCGCGAGGGGCTGCTCATTTCTGTGTTGGATGTTCTTCGCCGAGTCCCTAGAAGGGTTCTGATGGTGCTGAAGCTGAACGACTTGACAAGGCAAGTTGAAGTTACGACACATACATGAAGAATGGAATTCGAGCTGAGATGGATCACTATCTAGGAGCTTGGATCATGCACTCGCAACTACCCACTCAAGTGTTCGAATATTCTTGATCACCGCCAAGTACTGCATGACGGCAGTTTGGCGTGATGATTGTAGGCGAATACAGGAAGACGGTCTTCGCACATACGGATGGCTTGGGTCTTTGGGCCATGTGATTAGTTGTTGGTGGTAAGTCATTGTTCTCGATGGTCACCATCAAATCCTTTGTCACGGTCTTGCAGGAGATACACTCAAGGCTATTCAAACATGAGGTTCCTCGAAATTATGCTGGATATGAAAGCTTCCACGCTAAAATTTGCTGCGTGGTTACGGGGTCTTCGAAGCCGCGGTCTGGTTGGGGCATATCAGGCAGCTGCTGGATTATCGTTATCTGATACTAGTCTCCAAGCGGTTGGAAGTGCGTAAATCGAGACTAAAAGGGTATGGTACATGGGTACTAGTTGAGCAGAGGTGACACCTTGGAAACATGCCTTAGATTAGTTCAGATAGGCTAGCTCTTACCCTGTGTTGCGACGAGCGAATCGATAGTACCAATGCTTCGCTTGAGGGCTTCCCACTGCTCCACGGTAAGAGAGATACCTTTTTTCCCGGGCTTTTCATCACCGTCTGCTCCGTAGAACTCGCGTATGTCGACATAGACGTGACCTGTCATCCACGATGGGTGGGCTGGGTCATCGGGAGGCATAGGGGAGGACTCACCTTTGAAAGAGCGCACGGCCGCACGTTTCTTCTTCCCTAGATCCACATACTTTTCGCCCTGGGCATTACTGAGTACTCTGACGGTCGATAGATCGTTTTCTTCGCGGTCTGGTGGCGACTACAAGGAGCGTGAAGGACATCAGAGGGAGAGAAATCGCGTGCAGACAAACCTCATTGCCGGAGTCATCAAGCTTTGGCTTCTTTGCTGTTTTCGGTTTGGAGGGTGCTTTGCGCTCCTTGGTGGCCAAACGCTACGCGTGCCGAGGGTCTGGTCAAGCTGATGCTGGTCAAGGTGATGGTTGGGATGGTACCTTTGATGTCGCTTCTGGCCTGGGCTGCGCGTTGGAGTCAGGTGCGCTGTGATCCAGATCCTCCTCGCCCTCGCTGTCGTGCCCCCGCCGCTTGTTGACCATCGTATTCGTAGGTGGGTGGCGCGTCAGCTGACGCGGTGGCTCGCTCTCTAAATATCCGTGGGAAACATTAGGGTAGATGTGGGAAAGTATTTCCTGATATATTTGGCCCTTACGTCGCCCTGAACTTGGAGTCGACGCCGCTCCTTGAATCGTCTTCTCTCCGTCCCTCCACGTTCACCCGACCTACGAGCGAACGTTGCTCCAGCCTTGCAGGTTGTCCTCTACCAACCCGCATTCATTGCGGTACGATGAAGATTTCTCAGAAATCCAAGAGGGCGGCCCAACCCGTAAGTGACAGCGTCCCTCTAGCCTATCTCCATCGCTTCGTGCATCTTACACTTGCCTGCAGCACCCACCGGTGGCAGACCTCATCTCAAAGCTCGCAGACACCCCAAATGATGATGTTGCTGATGTTCTCGCTGGTATCGAATCCTGGAAGTGGCCCCGATCTGACCTCAATTGTTGGATCAAAGTTCTGGACAAATTCGATGCAATCCTCGAGGAGGCCATCCGTGACTATGACGTTGACAAGATACAGATAAACATCTTCACCCCAGCAACCAAGAGAACCATCTCCGCTATCCTCAGGTTCGAGCGGTTACTCCTCGAGAACTCAACCAATCGCAAGACCTTCAGTTCATATGATGTGCGCGATCAATTTTACTTTGAATATTATGCAGCTCACTTGGTGACAGCGGCTAATGAGCTTGCTTTCGACATCCGATTTGGATATTTTGATTCTGGCGCTGAATCTTTTGTTGCGCCCAGCGCAGCAGTACTCAGCACAGCCAGCTGTCTCTGCCGCACTTAGTATTTCCACTCCCCGCCTGCTCTCTTTATCGAAGAGATGGCCCAATCTGCGTGAGCATGGTATCAGCCTGTTGGATCTTGCCAGTCCAAGTGGGGTGCTGCAGGTTGACATTCTCCCTGGCGAGGCCCGGGATGTCAGTTTCGTCTATTACAAGACTGATCAAAGGGAGAAGGACGACAGTGGTGATGAACCTCCCGCAACCCCTCGTAGGCCATCGCTTCCCCCTGGTTCCGTAAACGTCCACGTCGACGAGGAAACCCTGAAGAAGAAGGATGTCATGGAAATTCTGGCCGACATCCTTGAAATGCACCCTCTTTCTGCTGACGATAAATACGAGTTGCTTTGTCGCATGCGCGTTGCAAAGGCGCTGGTAACCGGAAATGAAGTCATTCGGGAGAAGCTTCTCGTCGTTCGACTCTTGGCCATTGCCATTTACGGCCATACTCACAGTGAAAATCAAGCTGCATCCTCACTCTTCCTCTACGAACCTGATCTTACGACCCATATCGCTGAGCTACTACAACTCGATCGCAGTATTTCCACTTCTGTGCAAACAGCTGCTGTTGCCGCCCTTGATTCGATCGCGAGGTATAGAGGCCGCATTCAAGAGGTTCTGGGGGCCATCAATGCAGGTGTCAATCATGGTATTTTGATGTCCCTTCTCCGCAAGACCATCCTGGATGCCAGCAATCCCGAGTCCAGACTTCCAAACTCCTTTATCGATGCACTGTTGGGGTTTGTTACGTATCTCGCACAGCATGCGGGCGGAGGCAACATGATTGTTGGTGCTGGCCTAGTCCCATTACTCGTCCAAATAATCGAGAACAAGCTTGCTCAGCGACTTCAAATGGTATCCAAGGCAATGCAATTGGTGGATAATGTTCTTTATGGATATGCGAATGCATTTCAGCTTTTCTCAAACGCGAGGGGTGTGGACGTCCTCGTGGAAAGAATTCAGGTATGAGAGCAGTTCCCATATCCAAGTCCTGCAGATCTTATGTCATTATTGCTCTAGCACGAAATCGACTTCGATGTAACAATGTATGGCAATGAAACCCGCTCTCGTGACGTCTTCGGTTTGTGGGGTGAACTGCCCGTTGCTCGCGTTGCCATCCTCAAACATACGTTGAGATCGGTACACCGCATGATGCAGTCAACTGGGACTTCTGAAGGACTTCGAGGGTTGATTGATTCAACGTTGCTACACTCCATCAAGAAGATCATAGAATATCGAGGCCTGTTTGGATCGAGTATCCTTCCGCTTGGTAGGTCTGATTTGCTTGTCATGGGGAGCCTGAGAAGTAATAGCGTCTCAAGCAATGAATATTATGGCAACGTTTGTTCATAACGAGCCAACGTCTTTACCAACCATCCAGGAGAAAGGGCTGCCAGAAGTTTTCTATGGGGCTATTGAAACGGGAGTAGAGCCAGTGATTGAAGTGGGCACTTCTTTACATTGCTTCTTTGTTTTCGTTGATCGACTTCCAATCTAGGTCATCCAAGCTATTCCGAATGCTATCGGAGCGTTGTGTTTGAACCAGGCTGGTCAAGATCAGCTCTCAGCTCGCCCTAATATTATTCCTGGCATATTTTCGATATTCACGTCTGGGCGGCATCTCAAAGTCCTTCGCGACAAAGAGAATGCGGTTCTTATAGGTACATCGATCGACGAGCTCATCCGCCACCACCCTTCCCTCAAATCACCTGTATTCGATGCTTTAAAAGCGGTTTTCAGCAGGATTGAGGATTTAGGAAACGCTTTTGTGATCCCAGAGGATAAGAAGGAATGGTACGGATTATTGTCCGTTCAGCCTTTCGAGGAGACCGGGGCATCTATGCAAGGCATCGAATCTGAGGCAAAGGAATCAGATAGTGGCTCGAGGTTGACATCCGACATTCATGGCGAGACATCTGAGGAGGACACTGTCATACAGAGAGACCACGACAACAACATAGTTATGTTTATCGACGTGATATGTAGGGTAAGCACTACTCTTTCGCTGTGGTGCAAATTCGTTGACAATAGGCTACTAGTTCCTCGAAGGGCTCTTCCAGCACCCTCAACATTGCAAAGATTTCATCCGCAATGCAGATGGATTGGATCGAATTGGAAGGCTCACCGGTCTTCCCTGCCTCCCGTATGACTATGCTAACAGTGTTTCATCTGATTCTATCGTTCAAGCCATCCGAACTATGGCCGAGATTGGCCCGAATGAGACACTCTTCTACCTTTCAAAGCTCGTTGGTACCTCGCTTGCGGAGACGGAAGAGTTCTGGAAAGAACTCCCGTCAGAATCAAAGCTCGCCTCAATGTTGGAGGTGACAGACGATCAACTGGTGAAAGTTAATCAACGCTTTCGAAATCTAGTGTCGCTTCACATCCGTGTTACTTTGATGGCGGACGTTTTTTCCACGACTGGCTATGCCCATGGGCGATCCGCGGTGGGCCTGCTACAAACTCTGATGTCAGATCCTCCCAAAGTGGTACTGGATATGGGTGCTTTGCACCGTGCTTCGATCTGGGAAAACATTCTTTTCAAGGCCCACATCGCTTCTAAGGGGATTGAACTTGGGATCAGTGGACACGGATCGCCGCTTGAGAGGTCACCCAGTCATATTTCCGTCTCCTTGCCTGAGCCAGCTGCTGTTGGTGTTGTTGCCAATGGTGTCACGGCAGAATCCTCGGGAGCCAGAACCCCCCCAACGTCTGTGTTGCCCCTGAAGAAGGAGACTCCCACGGATAAGAACGCCAAGGCGCTTAAGCACCTTACACATGGCCTTCCGAGTGCACTTGCGCCATTCTTCCAGTGTCCGTACTCATCACATGTGAACTGCTTGGTATCTGCTCACCTTTACATGGATAGCGATTGTTAAACTTTTCTACGCTAGAAGAAACCCTGACTCTGTGCAAAAGAAGCAGATCTTGAGCGCCTCTGACGTGATTGCGAGCATTATGATTAGTCACCTCAAAGCAGAGATTGTCGGTAAGAAATTTGTCCTGTCAGGCGAAGCTGCCTGAGATAATCAATGACTGGTAATTGCAGGCGACAAACTATACTGTCTCGATTACTATAGTGTTATGCTCGGGCTGATGTCTATGCTACTGGTGGACGGTGGGTAACTTGAATGGACCATTCGTGAGGTTGGTTCTAATAAAATTATCAGAGCGCACGATGCAAAATACGCTGCATACAGTCCTGCTTCTTTCCTTCCAGCGTGCTGGGGGCTTGGAGAGAATATTCAACATATGTTCGAACTTCCTGGATTCTATCGAATGTGTGTCGAACGTGAAGATAGGAGAACGAGCCGAGCCGATGGTGCAGGAACTAGTGCACGCACAAGGGGGATTAAAAGTTGCTCTCCACCTTCTTTACCCTCTCATTTCCTCTAAAGCCCTATTCGAATCTGGGCAGACTATCTTGGTCATGACACGTGATAAAAAAGATACGGATGCCGATTACTTTGAACCTCACCATTTTCTCGTTCGCCTTCGTCTTGCGAGTGTCCCCGTTTTGCAGAGAATATGGGAGTCTTCGTGGCTCCGCTCCGCGCCTTTAACACTGGTCAAATCTGTGATTCAACTTGTCCTTGAACTTACTGCTGCAGAAAACGAGGAACTCAAAGGCGAGCCTCTGGGAGACGGTATTCCTGGCGCAGGCTCTGCCATCGGGATCGCTGCTGGCTTGCACATGCGTAACACTGGACCTGACGAGAGTCGCATTCGTCAGTTAACAGAGATGGGCTTCCCTCGATCCGCTGCCGAGCGCGCTTTAGCACGCACTCATAACAATATTACTGCAGCTACTGATTTACTCCTCTCACACCCTTTCCCACTTCCCCCAGACCCGGAACCAGAGTCTGACTCACGACAGGATGAAGCCGAGGAAGGTCATGAGCAATCAATTGAATCCACTGGCGAGGACGCGGACGAGTCTACTACTCGTGACGAGGAGATGGAGTCTGAAGAAGTCGCATCGTCTGCTCCACTCGAAGCCCCAGTTGCGCCTACTTCTGCAGAACAGGGGGAAAGCCTAGAAGAGTTGCGTCAGGAATTGAATGTAACTCGTGAATCGATAAAGGCGAGCTTGACTCGACAGGCGTTGTTGTTGGTCGATGAGCACCCATCTCTAATATTCGAGGTTCACAAGGCTTTCTTACGTCCCTCTCCGGATCTACAGGATTTGTCCATTCGCTCATTAATCGACGACATTAAAGAATACTCACCTAGAGCATTGGATGTTCGAGAAGAGCCCCTCGCGACAAGGTGCAGACTACTGGCGCTCGTACTATCGGAGTGCCCCACACTTGAACCAAGTATCGGCCGTAACCTCATGGATTGCCTCCTTGCGTTGCTCCTTTCAAACACATCTACGATGGAACCAGACCATAACACTCCAAAATGGCTTGCCTCCCATCTCCTTGTCACGGAGGCTTTGCTTAACATTGGCGATCAACCAGTTCCTATCATTCTTCCGAAGGAAGGGGACCCCATCTCTCCCCAAGACCTTAAGCTTGGGCCTCCGTACCCTGATGCACGGTCAATCATCTTCGATTTTTGCGTCCGCTTGCTTGCGCTGCCCAACTTACCTCGTGACGAGTTCCTAGCGACTTTGCGCCTTCTAGTTGCCCTTTCGCGTGATCACAATGCTGCGTCCAGGTTTGTCAAACGGGACGGGATCTCTCTCGTCTTCAAGCATCTCAAGGTACACGGGGGAGCTGGCAGCTATTCCTATATCGCCATCATTCTTCGCCATGTTGCGGAAGACCTACACACTTTACGGGGCACTATACGCCAGGAGATCAAGCGCTTCCTTTCCCAACCTCGTACAAGAATTGTCGACATCTCCAGCTTTGTTCGCAATTGTAGTGCTGTCACGCTGCGCAACCCGGAAACTTTTATTGAGGTTATTCAGTCGATCTGTCAGCTACAGCAGCCCTATTCTGCGATTCACCATATCTGTTTGAAGCCGGACGTCGCAGAGGATTCCACATCGGCTAATCAAGAAAGTTTGAAGCAAATGGATATGCAGGTCGATCCGCCTGCGGACGTTCCTCACGCACCATCAAACGAAGCGTTGGAATTAGTGGTTCACTTTCTGATAAACGAACTGATGAAGACCTACAAACCTGCTGATAGTCCCGCGGATCCAGTGCCTCAGCCAAACAGACAGACAGCTCCGGTACTGTTCACTGGGCAGATAGATACCCAGACGCCCCGTGACACGCTGAACGAGCAAGAGCGTTACGCTCACTGCTGCTTCCTCATGCAATGCCTCTCCGAACTTTTGTTCTCGTACGATGCGTGTAAGCTTGCGTTTTTATCGTACAACCCCAAGAAGCAACGACAACAAACACCATCGAAAGATGGGAAGTACCGGACGGCAGTTCTTCAATTCTTCCTTTCCGAACTCGTCACGTATGGTACGATCGCCACCCAGCCTGACGCCAAAGCTAGGTTGCATTTGTGCACTTGGGCTATGTCGGTTCTTGTAGCTCTTTGCGTTGATTGTTCTCCGGGCGCCGAAACGAAGGAAGTTCCTGCAGACCTGGTTTCAATCCGTAAATTCGCACTTGATGCTATCAGCAGAGCTATCAAGGAAACATCACCACTCGAAAGCATGGATGGCAGATATGGCCGCTTGCTCGCACTGACAGATTTGTGCAATCGTTTGTTGACTGTACGTTTCAGCACAAATACCTCTCGAAAACCTCTTGAAGAAAGTACGACACACATTGCAAAGATCATGCTGGAAAAGAATTTCGTCGCGATATTAACCAACGCCCTTGGCGAAGTAGATTTGAACTTCCCAAATGTTCGCAATCTGGTCGCATCTGTTCTTCGGCCACTGGAGAACTTGTAAGCTTTTATGACTGTTTGCTAGTGGAGCTACATTGAGGGTATCTTTAGGACCCGAATTGCAATCAAGATGAGTCGAGCGTCGGAAAAGTCTAAGGACGGTACAGATGGAAAGGCACAGAGTGTTGGATCGGCTTCAGAGGACGAAGACGAGGAGGATATCGATGTTGAAGATGTTGAACGAGAAGAAACACCTGATTTATATCGTCATTCAGCTCTTGGGATGTGGGTGCCCGTTATTGCGCTTTCCTCCACAAATTTTCTTACCTAATGCCTTTGGTGCAGGTTTGGCGGCGTGAGTATTACAAGGCCCAACCATGTTCGATGATTGATGGTGTTTGAATCAGGAAATGGAAGATGTAAACTATACGCAAGATGACGAAATAGACGAAGGGGACGAAGACGAGGAAGAAGACGTTGACATGGAGTATGGGGATGAAACTGACAGTGAAGCAACATCCAACTCCGAGGAAGTAGACCCAGAAGAAGAGGAAGGAGAAGACGAGGATGAATCTCATGGCGACGAGTGGCGGGATGAAGACGAAGACTATGAAGAGGCAGATTTGATCGAGAATGACGAAGATGGAGAAGGCGGTGTAGCTGCAGTCACTGGTACTGATCAAGTTCTTGACGAAGACATGATATGGCAGGTTTGTCTAATCATATGCTATCCGCTGCACACCGATTTGACCTGCCTATTCTATGAAGGATGTGGGCGATGAAGGGGATGTGGAAGATGAGAACGGGGACGAAGGTGACGAAGATGAAGGGGGAGGAGGTCAGCCAACTTTGTCATTTCCACCTTCCTCGGTACTGACCTTTAGCGCAGAGCACGTCAACGTGATTCATGCTGAGCAAGACGATGAGCCGGACATGTCGGACGAGGAGTACGATTATTACGTGTGAATTACATGCCGCGATACTGACTACTAGCTAGATTCCGAGCCGACGTGGGCGCTGTCGACGTCCGGGATGTTGCCCCCATGAGCGGCGCTAACGATGATGTATTTACCTATTCAGAGCCTTTCGACGTCGATGGAGTTGAAGTACAGGGGAGAGACGTAAATCCATTCATATCTCGCCGGCGAGGTGGTAAGTGCCCTTATTAATACAAACCGCGAGTAAGAGACGTACGTGACTTTATACAGGCGTCAATGATGTTCAGGTTTTTGGCCGAACTCGGAACATACCATCTGCCCCGAGTGAGGCAACAGTTCACCCTCTACTTTTGGATGCATCAGTAGGCAATAATCGCACATCCACGGCTCTCTCTCGTGGATCCCGACGTCAGCAACGAAACGGGAGCAACCTTCAAACTGAGCTCATCCAGTCGATTGAAGATATTATAGGGGGGGATGCTGTTCAGGTTTTCCAGCACATCGTAAATCGTGCCGGCGGTACCCGAGAGACGATTCGCGTCGATGTGGCTCCGGCTGCGCTGGCCGGCATGGAACAGGGCATGATCCACTTGCAGAGACTCGCAGGTGTACCTTCCAATGCTAGAGTGGAACGCGTCGCTCGACAAAGCGAAACCCACCCCGACACACGTGGCCTTGATCCTCTTTTCACGGTGCAACGATGGGCTGAGGAAGCCAAAACTGTCAACGGAAAACACGTATCTGAGCGAGCCAACCGGTTAGGGAACCATGTTATACTTGCATTGTTGCCTGCAGCCATTGCAGCAAAGGAAAAGGAGGAAGAACAAAGACGACAAGCACTGGTAAAGGCGGAGGCCGAAAGATCAGCAGCTCAGGAGGAAGCCCCAACTGCAGACACGCCACCAAGGGATGACACAGCCACACCTTCGCCGGAACCTTCTACAGCTGCTGCTCAGGAACAAACGCCCGTGACAGACTCTACTACTAGCGACGTCGAGATGCATGATGTACCCTCGTCTGACCCAGTGACTGCCACATTGCAAGCAGAGGTAGCGGAGTCTTCCCAGGCCCACGAGAGATTAACTGTCATGATCCATGGCAGTGAAGTCGACATCACGGACATGGGTATCGACCCAACTTTCTTAGAGGCATTACCAGACGATATACGAGAGGAAGTCATCAATCAACATGTTCGGGACCAACGCGCCGCAAGAATAGAGCGACCCGCCGACTCTCAGATCAGCCCGGAATTCCTGGATGCTCTACCCCCTGAAATCCGCGCGGAGCTTATCCAACAAGAGAGGTTGGAACAAGCGAGGCAGACTCATCCAACAACAGCGAATGATAATGCTTCGCCTGGAGGTGCGGCAGACATCGATCCAGCTAGCTTCATAGCGAGTCTCGATCCTCACCTCCGACAAGTCGTTCTCTTGGACTCGGATGAAGGCCTTCTTCAAACCTTACCATCTTACATGGTCGCCGAAGCAGGTGCATACCACGAAGAAGCACAGCAATCGCGTAGATTCACGTTCGCAACACGTGCTGCTCGCAGGGCCGCCTCACGGCCTGTTCCGCCCCGTAAGGTTCCCGTACCTAGGGATGCTATTCTGCTCCTCGATAAAACTGGAGTTGCTACCCTCGTTCGCCTCCTGTTCTTCCCTCAGGTCTTAAAGAAGAATCTCCTTTTCAAAGTGCTGGTCAACATCTGTGAGAATGGAAAGACTAGGACGGAGCTCTTTAATCTTCTCCTCAGTATACTACAGAGTGGACCAGGCGACCTCACCGCCGTCGATAAAAGTTTTTCCCAGATGTCTACTCGCACTCCGAGGACACCCAGTCAACAAACCCCCAAGGCCCATGGTAAACAAAGGGCAGTAGACTACAGCAATTCCGCAACTCTCGCCAATCTTCAGAACGAATCTGTCCCAGACCTGGTTGCTCAGCGCTGTCTCGAAGCACTGGCATTTATAGTCAGCGCGAACGAATTATCGTCCCTCTTCTTCCTGAGCGAACATGAGCTACCCGCCGGGCTCAAGAAAATGAATACTAAAAAGGGCAAGGGAAAGGAGAAACAGGCGCCCCAAACCCATTATCCCATCGTTCTCCTCCTTGGTCTACTTGATAGACAATCCCTGCTCAGAACACCATCTATCATGGATTCGGTGGTCTCGTTACTCTCCACCGTTACAAAGCCATTGGGGAGCTTGAAGTCGGAAAAGGATTCTGTGTCGACTGCACCACCCGTGAACCCGAATGACCCGGCTTCCAGCCTATCATCCGCGCCGTCGCTTTCTGCTGTTCCAGATGCACCTGAACCCCAAGAACCCGATGCTACGACAGGACCTGAGGGTGATCAGAAAAAGAGCGAGAATGTTAGCGGCGAACAATCTGACGAGCGAATATTGCTGGCTAGCCCACCTCAGATACCACACTCAGTGCTACGTCTCATCGTCAACATTCTGACAATCGGCGAGTGTTCTGCGCGGACGTTCCAGCAATCATTGACCCTCATTCAAAATTTGTCGCACATTCCTGACGCGCGAGATGTGATTGCACAAGAGTTGAAAACCAAGGCACAAGATTGTGGGCAGAATGTTCTCACCGACCTCAGTCAGCTCTGGGCATCCCTGCAAAACTCTACTCAAGATATCCTTGCTTCTTCTATAGCATCGAAGTTTTCTTCTCCCTCGTCCGATCAAACAAAACTTTTACGCATTCTGAAGACGTTGGACTACATGTACACCCCTCGCTCAGTGGGTCCTCTGACAGATGAAGCTCGCAAGAGCCTAGATGCCGAGAAGGTGCAGAATATCTATGAATCATTCCGCTTCACACCACTCTGGCGGCGACTCGGAGACTGTCTCGCTACCATTGAAGCACAGTCTGACACTGAACACGTTGCCACTGTCTTGTTACCGTTGATCGAAGCTTTGATGGTAGTGTGCAAGTACGTTGGTCCCAAGTCGACTGTTGGAAGTGTAGCGAGGACGTTGAGAGCGTCCGCATCGCCAAGGTCCCCCGCGACTGCTAGGGAGTCGATGGAAGATCTCTTCGTCACGTTCACCGATGCCCACAGAAAGATCCTCAATGTGATGGTGCGCAACAATCCCTCGTTAATGAGTGGCTCATTTTCGCTCTTGGTCCACAATCCGCGTGTCTTGGACTTTGACAACAAGCGAAACTACTTTACACAACAGCTCCACCGCCGTCCCGCATCTCGTGAACACTACGGTACTCTTCAACTCAATGTCCGCCGCGCACGCGTATTCGAGGACAGTTTTCAATACCTCCAACGCAAGACCGGTGATCAAATCAAATATGGTAAACTGAGCGTCCGATTTTACGACGAGGAAGGCGTTGACGCTGGTGGCGTCACGAGGGAATGGTTCCAGATTCTTGCTCGTCAGATGTTTGATCCCAACAATGCACTCTTCCAGCCATGTGCCGCCGACAGATTGACATATCAACCAAACAAGAACTCTTGGGTCAACCCGGAGCATTTATCATTCTTCAAGTTCGTTGGCCGGGTTATCGGGAAAGCCATCTACGACGGGCGCCTCCTAGATGCCTACTTTGCAAAGAGTTTGTATCGACAATTTCTTGGCAAACAAGTTGATTACCGAGACGTCGAGTGGGTCGATCCAGAGTACTACAACTCACTTTGCTGGATTCTGGAAAATGACCCCACACCATTGGAGCTGACGTTCAGTGTTGAGGCAGACGAGGTTTGTCACTAGCTTTGGTTTGCCGTGTCGTGCTATTGACCTTTCCTGAAAAAAATCCTCGCAGTTTGGAAGAAACCGTATCTTCCCACTCAAGCCAGGTGGTGAATCCATCCCTGTCACACAGGAAAATAGGCGGGAGTTTGTACAGCTTTCGGCCAATTTCCGGCTATACTCGTCCACTAGCGAGCAGATCGAGAACCTTGTCGCTGGTTTCCACGAGATCATTCCGAAGGACCTCATCACCATCGTAAGTCGTGTTATTCTTTGTATGCATGGAAGGATCCTCAGTTTCCCGTAGTTCAACGAACAAGAGCTTGAGTTGCTAATTTCGGGAACGCCTGACATTGATGTTGACGAGTGGAGAGCCGCGACGGAATACAATGGATACACGGGTTCGGATCCGGTGATCGTTTGGTGGTGGAGAGCTCTCAAGTCGTTCAACCGTGAAGAGAGGGCCAAGGTGTTGAGCTTTGCGACCGGCACTTCACGTGTGCCTCTCAATGGTTTCGTCGACCTGCAGGGGGTGCAAGGAGTCCAAAGATTCTCGATTCATCGTGCCTACGGTGATCCAGATCGGCTTCCACAAGCCCACACATGTGAGAGCGCATTTACTGGCTGAGGGAGATCGGTTGCTGATGTGGATGGGAACAGGTTTCAACCAGATTGATTTGCCACAGTATTCCTCGTACGAAATGCTGCGACAACAGTTGTTGCTAGCGATCAACGAAGGCGGGGAGGGCTTTGGATTTGCATAAGTCGACGTTCATGCGGTAGAATCATCATATTTGTATTTACACCTACATTAGCATAGTCTGATCATGGAATGTCCGTCTCGGCACGAACGGGTGATCCAAGTTCAGGCGCCGCTAACAAACAAGGAAGCCGGCATGTTCGCGGCAGTAAGGCAGTCCGCGCGGGGATCTAATTTAATTGTGTAGTTCTACAGCCAGCTTCTTCCCGGGCACGGCATGGAGGGAACTTTCCGGCCGGGTACCTGGAGCCCGCCCTGCCCCTCGCAAGAGCTGCAAGGGTCGCGGTACTCTGAAATCGAGTTCGACTTGACGAGTCTCCTTGCCTTTTCGCCATGAGAGCCTACGTAGTCAAGGAATGGACGCATCCCTCCAAGCTTGCCCTCGCACATGATGCACCAGAGCCAGTGCCCGGTCCAGACGATGTCCTCGTAGACGTGCATTCTGCGGGGCTCAACTTTTTCGACGCAAGTATGGAGCTGTACGCGCATGCGCACCGGACTTACCTGCGCCCCCGACAGATCTTACAAGCACAGGGAAGATATCAAGTGAAACCGCCGTTTCCATTCGTGCTTGGTGCAGAGTTCGCCGGCAAGATTACGCACGGCTCCCAGATCCCAACGAATTGCCCGTTCAGACCGGGAGATAGGGTGTTCGGGAGCGCACAGGGCGCCCTCGCGGACCGCATAGCTGTCAAGTGGAAATCGATCATGCTGCTCCCAGCCAACCTCACTTTCGACCAAGGTGCAGGTGCGGCGTCACGTCATTCTCGAGCGCTAACCTTCCTTAGAAACAATGCCGTAGGCCTGTTTATCACCTGGCCGACGAGCTACGAGGCCCTCGTGGGCCGGGCAGAATTAAGGCCAGGTCAAGTAGAACGCGTGCATCTGGGAAAGCTCGGCTGACTCGGAATGACATGGTATTCTAGGCGAGACCATCCTCGTGAATGCTGCGGCTGGCGGAGTCGGGATTGCTGCTGTGCAGTTGGCTAAAGGTACCGGTCTCCATACCAGAGCCCCCTCACCGGCTCACGAAGCGCAGCCTTGGGAGCCAAGGTGGTTGCTGCGGCTGGCTCACAGTCCAAACTAGACATATGCAAGCGGTATGGGGGCGCAGATTACGTCGTTGACTACACAAGCCCCGACTGGCAGAAGCAGGTTCTGGAGGTGACTGGAGGCAAGGGTGTCGATGTCGTGTTTGATCCCGTGGGCCGGATACAAGGCGAGCCCAGTCGCAGTCTCGGCTGCGGTCCGCATTTGACGGCGCCTTTAGACTCGCTGAAGTGCATAGCGTTCAAAGGCAGAGCATTGGTGATTGGTTTTGCTACGGGCGCAATTGAAAAGGTGACGTTATTTCCGCATCTGTGTTTTCTACGTGCTCACGACAATCGCCAGCTGCCCCTGAACTTGGTGCTGCTCAAGAATATTAGCATCATGGGACTCCATTGGGGGCTGTATACAGGTTCGTGGCAGGAACGCGATTCATGAGTCGAAATGCTGTATCGGTCGTCCCTCAGACAAAGAGCCCTCCAGGATCCCCGTCGTGTGGCAAGAACTGCTCAGGTTCGTGATCGCCATCACGTATCTGTGGTAATTGACCCGCCCACGCCCAGCCTGCTCTCGTCGGGAAAGATCAAACCGGTTACCTACTCGACAGTGTACTCGCTGGGCGGCGCGATGGACGGCCTGGGCGCGCTGGAGCGGAGGGAGACGTGGGGGAAAGCGGTGGTGCGGGTGCGCGAGGAGGAGGGCAAGGCTGCGAAGCTGTGAGGCGGTGTTTGGGGTCCTGGCTGGTAGCTTAGTCACCCTGTGGTCGGCGTGGTCGCGCTTGGTGCCGTCCGCCATGCAATCGCTCGAGGACACGGAGCCTGTCGTGCGCATCCGCGACCTGAAGAAAGACCGAGTCAACTTTGTGCTCGAGAATGTCGACCTCGCGTACGTGCAGGACCCGCGCCGCCGTTGTCGTTCGCATTCACGCCTGCCAGGTTTGCAAACTCGATCCGGCGAGTGGTCATCGCGGACATACCGACAGTCGGTTTGTGCGTCCGACAGTGGTCCGGGTGTGACGCTGACTCCCGGGACCAGCTATCGACATGGTCGAGATCCACTCCAACACGACGGTGCTCCCGGACGAGTTCATCGCCCACCGGCTCGGCATGATTCCGCTGGACAGTGCCAACTGCGACGAGGGCATGCGCTACACCAGAGTACGTCTTCCGACTCGGTGTTCGTCGTCCTGACAGTCGTTCCGGGACGCCCAGGACTGCACCTGTTTGGCGGGATGCAGATACTGTGCGATCGAACTGAGGCTCGATGTCGTCTGCAACGACAACCGGACGATGGAGGTCACGAGCAATCACCTTGACGTGGTCGAATTCAGTTCGAACGCTGGCTTGGCGGAGACCATCACAGACGGTGAAGAGCTGACAAAACGGGGAGAGACCTTTGGCTACCCGGTCGGAAAGAGTCCGTTGCTCGCACCGTGTTCGGCGTGCCTCGTCGTGACCCCATCTTGCTAGATGACCCGTCGGTGCCTCCCGTTTTGATTTGCAAGATTCGCAAGGGACAAGAACTGCGTCTGCGTTGCGTGGCGAAAAAGGTGTGTAGGTCGAGCGATGCCGAACGAGCCTCTTACGTGGCTCGGTGGCAGGGCATAGCGAAAGAACATGCAAAATGGTCGCCATGCTCCGCGGTCGCCTTCGAATACGATCCTTATAACAAGCTGAGACACACGACGTACTGGCACGAGTCCGACCCCCGCGCGGAGTGGCCCGTAAGCGAAAATGCAAAGGAGGAGGATCCACCGAGAGACGATGAAGTATTCGACTTTAGCGCAAAGGCGCGCAAGTTCTATTTCGAGGTTGAAACGGACGGGAGCTTGGGCCCCCAGGAAGTGATCATGAAGGTATGTCAACTGTCATGGCTGGCTCGACGAGCTCTATCGTGACCCTGGCTAGGGTCTTGCAGAGTTGCAGACAAAGCTGGCGAACCTGATCCTTGGCCTAAAAGCGCCTTCGGACATGGACGTGTCCGGGGAGATGGATTCCACGGTGAACGGGGCCGGCCCTGGATGGACTCAACCTACGACGTGGGGAAACCAGGCCGCCTCTGCTGCGGGGTATGCTAGTCCCGCAGGCGGAGGGTGGGGCAGTAACACCGGTTGGGGTGGGTCGAGCCCAACGCAGAATAGTGGTGGGACCAGCGGCGCTTGGGGTGGCACCCCGACGGCAAACCCGGGATGGGGGACGAGCCCTCAGGCTGCTCAGAACACCTGGGGAGGGAGCACGAGCCCGAGCACGGGTGCGTGGGGGACTCAGCAGGGCTGGACAAGTCCAAACCCACAGGCCAACGGGTGGAACTTGTGATTGCTTGCTCGCGCGCGTGAACGTCGATCACGATTGATATTAGTGATGTCGTTAGGGACAATCAAAAGGCGTGATGGGGCGTGCGAGCGGTGGCTCACACCTGGGAACGTCGCGCTTGGGCCGACTCGAAGCGCGTGGTGTGTTCGATCCAGCCTCGGCCTCACGTCCGCGGACACCCCGAGGGCCTTTGTGGCCCGTGGGCGGGCGGCCGTGGACGCGTCGAGCGTGTGGGACGGACAAGACAGGCGGCACGACCAAACACTACTTGCCTTCCTCGGCGATCACGTCAACCAAAGCGTGAAACGCGGCCCAAGTCGCAGCGGCTCCAAGTGTGCTCCATACAGGCCATAGTACACATCCGTGGTATACAGTTATCCAACACCCGGGCCGACGGCAGAAATAGAAATAGAAAGGGCTACAGCAGAGACGGACAACAAATACGGGTATAATTTAGCCCCGACGGCGAGAGGGCTCCCAGGTCATGAATGATTCCTCGCACGACACAGAAGCAGGATCTGGAGCACATGGTATAACGTTCCACGATCGAACATCATGAAACGGATGCGGGGATATAGCGGGGTCACAGAGAGGCGGGATGCAACTGCTTGGGGCGAAAGATGGCGCGACAGGTCCGCCCGGTGCTGCATTGGCTCGAGAACGCCATGGCATCGACTCAAAGTCATTGGGGGAAACGGTTATACTCCCGAGGGCGGCTCTGCCATACCGTTAGCTACGCCATGAGGGGAAAAAAAAGGGGGACAATTTACGTTGCGAAAGCATCCAGATTGACCACCCTCTGGTTCAGCGGACACCCATCGCTGAGCCGGTGGCTGGCAGAATGGCCAAGAATATCTGCAGCCTTGCGCAAACGAAGGGACAGCTCGAGCACCACATTGTAGCTCGCAACTTCGTTAAGACAGCCGCAATGACCGTTGAGAAGTTGATCGTGATCATACTTGATCGCATGAGGATCAACGTGTTGGCTCTGGGTATTGCCCCGGAGTACGTGCCCAGCTTGTCCCGTGCTCTCGTCGCACGGCAGGATAGTAGGGTATGGCAAACTGAAGAGGGATGCGAGATCGATCTCGTCGCTCAGTGGCTGGTCGCCCGCGACCGCAACTTGAATCTGGGAATGCTCGTCTGTCGGAGTCATGATACCGGTCGACGGGGCGCTCGGGGGCGACTGGAGGTCGAAGTAGGGGGAACACAAGGTTGAAGGGGGTGCCGAACCCCCTGTGGGCGACGAGGAAGACGGGGATGGGAACGAAAAATAATCTGGTGAAGTGGTCCCGTCAAGCAGAGACGGGGCCTGTTTTTTTAGAGAGTTGTCATTCGAATCTCCGCTCAACTTCCGCAAAGACTGAGAAGAATCAGGCAGATGCAGAGGTTCCTCGACAGAATCTTGCGAAACGGAACGAGACCGAGCGTCCGTATGGCACTTGTCAAATTCTTCACCCGGGCTGGATCCAGATCTTACCCATCGAGGATGGGGCTTATTCTTCAGCTGATGTTGAACGAATAAGATTTATCTCCGGATATTTAGTGCAGAGCCTACCTCACGGATAACACCTTCGAGTTCGGCAACTCTCTTGCGGAGTCGCGAGCTCTCGTCTTGAACATCACTTCGTTGGCTAGGGTCGTCAACTTCATAGACGCATAATCCTGTCTGGAAGAACGTTGAGCGCGAGCGCGCCGCTGCGCATTATCGAGAGCTGCATACCAGACCTAGTTGCGTGCAGCGGCCGCAAGGTCGCTTTCTGTCACACTAAAAAACGACGATTAACATTGCGACGGCTGCCTGTCAAAGCGGCATACCATCCGCTTGGAGGTGTGGCAATTGAGGCATGATTGTGTAGTACGATTACGACGGCGCTTCCGATGATCACCTTCTGGGGCAGGGTTGGAAGACGTAGTGTCAGAAGATGTTCGCTTTTTGCGAATAGCCCTGAGCTCGGTAGACATAGGAGACACGATTAAAGGGAAGTGTGACTGACGTGAGCGCGTCGAACTCGACGAGGCAAGATATTTGTACGGATGGTCTCAGCGAATGTCTTGGCACCCTGGGGAAACGAATACCATGGAGTACGCCTATCATAATCACCGATTTAGACGGGCGCGAGGAAATGCAACCTAACGGATTCGGATTCATAGTTTTTCAGGGAAAACGACGGTGGAAAGACGAAACTGCGGGACGATGTTCCCATCAGATCAGGAAATTAGAAAGCGAACCCATAGGAACGTGGGAGAGCGGATCCTTTCAGTTTCAGTTGCGCAACGGCTTGGCGGACTGTCGAAAAATCCTTAATTGTTGTATCGCGGTCCCGCTCGTAGGTGAAAGCATCCGACGTCAATGTTGTCATGTCGTGATAAGCTATGAAGTAGTCGCAGTGAGTTGTATCTGCTATCTTTAACCAGCCCATGGGATGTCAGTGAACCCACTTTCAAGTTGAGTCTGCACTTGCCGGTGAACCCGTTCTCGGAAAGGAATATTTGCACGAACTGGCAGTGCTACAACCAATCAAGGCGATACCCATTCGACAGCACAAATTAACGGACTGGAAGTCGGCCTGAAGGCGGTAATGATACCCGCGAACGTACAACAGCACGATACATGCAGCCTGGAATGTCAAGATACGCGATCTAATTAGTCACCATCGAATAGGGATAAGAGTGTGGAACGGGCATGCAGTGATCCGTCGGTTCCAAGTTGCTTTGAAATCGGCATCAGGTCCCAAGCAAGGTTCGCACAACACACAGGCTGGAGTTAACAACCGTGCGTATCTTCCTCGTCAAGTGCCCCCTAACCAGAAATCAAAAAGTTCGGACCATCTTAGGACGAGGACCGGGAAGAAACATGATGACGACCAAACTTACACTTCCATAATTTCCGCAGCCCATAAAGGTTTTGCTTGGACGTTTCGTGATGCTGCGCACGTACGTTTCAATGGGAACAGACGGACAAGGAATGACTTTCTCTCTTTTTTTTTCGATAACGAACAAGAGAACGACGTGACCAAAAGGGTGAGCACACGATGAGTGCGCAGGTTGTCGGCTAGTTCGATTGCTCGGCTGTCGGTGTCTTGCTTGGCGCTGGCAGATGAGTCGATAGCATCACACAGATCCCGGGCGGACATTACTTTTTGAGTCTGTTTCTACCTGTGACCGCGCTCCATCACCGTTCGGCCACCGGTGATCCGAACAAGCCTCGTAGTACGCACTCATGGGAACGAACGGCTTGCGAACAATTCATTCATCTTATCGTGAACCAAGGCAGGCTAGCGCCAAGCCCTAGGGCGGGCCTTGGCTTTCCCTACCGCCGAGTGTCGCTCTCGGGCCTGATATGCTCGGTTGGGCGAGGTTGAGGTAAAGTTGTTTAGGGGAGTGTCTGCCAGGCCTGGCAGAAAACATACCTGACTGACTGAAAGAGGAATTTCAAAAATGTTATTTTTCCTTGCACTCGTCGTATTCTGATGGAAATGAACGTTCTGATAGAAAACTTGGGCGCTGGGCGGCGTAAAACCTACACGTCAGCAGATTACGCCTAATCCATCCTCGGCCGGGCTGTGGTGCCACAAAGACGAGAAGGGTATATGCAGGTTGACAGCCCTCGAACGAAAGAAGGCTGGGTTGAGTGCTGGCTGGCAATGTGGGTTGCTTGGTGTGTGGTGAATGTCCGGGTGCCGGCTCGACGGTAGCCATATGCGGGCGTTGTAAGGCACTCGTCCGCTCTGCTCCTGCACACGCCCAAGGCGGTGGAGCCATAGGGTCGGTGCGGGACACGGCTGCTTATCCGGGGGCCTTGCCAATCATTCCAGGTGGCCAACAGCGGACCGACGAGACCGTGGATGCCGCCTGAGAAAAAAAAAAGGCCGGGGGTGATCTTATCAGTAGTGGCTGTGACGTCACATGCGCCGATGTTTTCCAGAAAACGTGCGATTTTCTAGAAAATCCAGAATATTGTGCACGTATTTGTCAGCACTGGTTTCAACACCGACCCGCGGGGTTACTAGCTTTCCCACGCGACTATTGCGCTGACCACGTCCGCCGGCGCGCGTCCACGGCATGGCTTCCCATCTGGTGCGTGTCCCGCCGCCGCCCCCCGACGGCCCTCACCCCCGTCCAGGCAAACATCTTTGGCACGGAGCAGGACCGTGTAAACTGCTCCTTCTACTACAAAGTACGCTCTCTGCTCTTCCGCTCCGTCCGCTGACGCCCCCCGAGATTGGTGCTTGCAGGCACGGCGACAGATGCTCGCGGAAGCACATCAGACCCCCCTTTTCCCAAACAATCCTTCTCCCCAATGTCTACCACAACCCCGCTCACGATCCCGTCTGCAAACTCTCTGAGCAGGAACTACAAGAAGGCTTTGACGCCGTGTACGAGGACTTGTATTGCGAGCTCGCCAAATTTGGTCACTTGCTCGAGCTTCATGTGAGTAGTCCCGTTTCTCTCCATCCGCCTAGGCTGACTCCACCCAGGTGTGCGACAACGTAGGCGATCATCTCATTGGCAACGTGTACGCGCGATATGAATGGGAAACAGAGGCTCAAACTGCCGTCGACAACTTGAATGATCGGTGGTACGCAGGTACGCACTTGCCGGTCGTCTGCCTCTTTAACACCACCATGACACTTGGCAAGGTCGCCCTCTATATGCAGAACTTTCCCCCGTCACGGACTTCAGGGAAGCCTGCTGCAGGCAAAACGAGAACGGTGAATGCAACCGAGGTGGTTTCTGCAACTTCATGCATCTCCGACTCGCTTCCAAGGACCTCGTATCGTCTTTGCGCGCAGGGCAAAGGCTCGAGAGGCGGCTCAACCCTTCAAAGCACGAGGTCGGTGGTGGCGGCTGGGAGCCTACCAGACGCGAAGGCGGAAGAGGCCGCAGTGCGAGTCCTCCGAGAAGGGGGGGCAACAGCGGCGAAGATCGCTGGACGCGCAAGTGAAAGGCGACATGGCAGACATCCTCGACAGTCGCTTACAATCGTGACTAGAAAAAAAAATATAGCGGCAGTCTGTTCGGTGTGGAGTCATCTCGGGTGTCCCTCGCAGAGCCCAGTGCCAACTCGATCCGTACGATATCGTCGTATACTTCTAGAATGTCTGTCGCTAGCACGGTGTTACATAAACTTCAGCGGGCCCATCAGAATCAATGAGTGACGGCACCACCTCCCCCGTTGGAGAATTCTGATTTGCGGTTGCTTGCTTCGTAGACTCCGTACTTGTCGACCGCCGGTCGCCTCGGGTGCCGGTCTGACACGCTGACGATTTGTGAAAGCTGCGCCGCCTCAAACCAGGCATCCGTAACACTCTTCACGACCACTGCCCGAAAGCAGGGTCGACCATTGGACAAGGAAGCTGGGGGGACCGTGAACAAGGCACGAGGGATCGTAATACATAAAACATACCGGTCAGCCAGATGGCGTAGAATCTTCCCAGAGAGCGAGAGTGTCCGCACGCGCGCATATGATTCCACATATATTATTTTTGGATGTGGAAGACCCAACACCTGGAGAACGCGATCAAATTGACCAAAAGGCAAGGCTCCCAAAAGCTCACCTTGCTCACCATGACGGCGGCACAGAGTGTTACACATGTTCCAGGACCATTCAGTATCAACAAATCCGCAAAGGGCACTCCAAACGAGTCCCTCTCGAGCAGTGGTGCTATCGTTACTCGATATATGCAAGCCAAGAAAGAGTGCCCGAAGGTCGGAAGAACAGTCCATACGGACTGGTGCACGTGCCGCGCACGAGGAATCGTCAAGATCTTGTACTCCCTCTGGCTATCACGTCTCTGGAATAACTCGTCAGGATATGGACAGAGCTGAACGGGTGGTACGAGCTGACAGGGGTAAGGGAGGCTTTGGAACGTTCCAAGGAGATGGCCTTGTTCGCGCTCAGGATGTCGCCCTCGCTGACAATATAAATCCGTGGAGAATAACGGGAAAAATCCAGCCCTGATATCAACGTCAACGCTTCGCTAGTATGTCCACCTATCAATTCACATGAACTGGTGAGAATGCGACGTTGACGAGAGTGTTGCGGGAATAACCTGAGCCAAGGAAGACAGCCAGCACACATGTTTCGTCGCCTCTCCGCTTCCGCGGCTTTGACGAGGGGCGACATGACACCGCATATACTCTGGTCAGTAGTAGAAGAGTGAGGACCGCGATGATTTGGAGGAACATGTCCGAGCAGTTCATGAGCAATGCTCTCCCATAAAGTCAGGTGGAGGTCGTTGGGCCTGACAGCGATGGGAAAAGCGGTGAGGCGGCCACAATGACGGATGTCCAGCTGTTGCCAACCTTAAAGCACAAGTCGGTGCTTGAACCACTTGCATCGCTTTGACATGGATCTGCAGCTCGTGCGCGAATTGCGGAACTCGATCAAGGACTGCTCAGAGAGAGGTCTCATCGTCGCCAGCAAATGGTACTCTGCTGCACTCCGTGGTACAGACCTACCACTGAAAACACGTCGTCCATCAGGTCTGCCGAGCTTTATCTGTCGATACCACAACACAAACGAGACGCGCTCGTCGATGATGCAAAATCCGGATTCTCGACCTCAACGCCCCCGCGCGCGCGTTCACCATGCTCTTCGTTTGCGTTCGCCGCCTCACCAACTCCAGTTATTGGATCCACTGTCGCACCCAGCGGCCACAAAGCATCCTCCAAGTCATCGATAGGCAAAGGCCGTGAAGTTGAGCTTGAGCTGGCTGAAGAAGCTATTTTTCTTGCCGCTCAGTCATACGTGATGTCGAAAGACTTCAGCAGGGCGGTACATGTGCTGCGAAATTGTCAAAGTGCCAAGGCGCAATTTCTGTCTATATACTGCCAGTTCTTGGTACGTTTGGCTAGCAGTCTCTCGAAAAGTTACCCATCGAATCATGGACGAAGATCAGTGAGAAGAAAACGGAGAGGGATTGGTATAAGCACTACAGTAAGTCACATTTGGGCATGCTTGCAAACGTTGCACTGCTTGTCTAGACATCCGGGGACACCCTCCCATACCTTTTAACCGGTCTTTACTGTATCATCTCGAGGTCGTTAAGAATACTGTTGACCCCTGGTTGCTGTTCCTGTACGTGTTGTGTCCCTCCTGACTGCTACAGCCGGTTTAATCTTTGCGATTTGGCAGAAGAGGCCTTTTCCTGTCGCGTCTGAACAGGCGGGAAGAAGCGATTGAAAGTCTCATCCTATCCATCCGCGGGTATTCGTGGAATTGGACTGCATGGACTTTGCTCGGGCGATGCGTCGGGGACGGAGAAGAGGTTGACCACTCTGTATCAGCATCCATGGGCACGACTGATTTTTTTTTCCCAGTTGTCATCTCTGGTTCCGCTTCTCCCTCTTCCTGCAAGTCACCCCCTCGTGCAGTTTTTCCAAATTAAGACGATGAACGAACTAAACAGCCCGACGGACAACGAGTTGTTGATGTGTGATCGTCTTCTGGGCGAGGACTTTTTCCGAGGAAGCCCATGGGTAATGAGCCTGCGCGCTTGCGTGCTATACCACCTACACGGTCAGTAAATCGGGTTTCCCTGCCTCGTAGTTGGTTTATGTGAAGCTGCTCAAAGACTTTGGTCAAGCGGAGACGCAGTTTGAGAAGATTCTTGCGGTTGCCCCACACAGAGTGGACGATATTGACGTGTATTCCAACATTCTTTATGTAACCGAGAATCGTGTAAAGCTCTCTCGTCTTGCACACGAATTCCTTGAACTCGACAAGGATCGGCCTGAAGTATGTTGTCTAGTTGGTAAGTGAGATCCCCTTGTCACCCAACGAAGGCGGCAGGCTGATGAAACTCACCTAGGGAATCACTATTCACTACGGGCCGAGCATGAGAAGGCAGTCAAGTACTTCAGGCGCGCAACTGAACTGGACCGGACGTATCTGTCTGCCTGGACACTCATGGGTCACGAATATGTCGAAATGAAAAACTCGCATGCAGCAATCGAGGCATATCGACGAGCGGTTGGTGGGTGTAGATGCCATTAACATAAACACCAAGTCAATTCGACACTTGCAGACGTCAACAGGAAGGATTACAGAGCGTGGTATGGCCTTGGCCAGGCTTACGAGCTGCTGAGCATGCACCAATATGCACTCTACTACTATCAGCGTGCTACCGCTCTTCGGTGAGTGCACGTCCAGGCGCTGTCTTTCCCGTTCGCCTGATCTCATCGGCCTCAGTCCGTACGACGTGCGGCTATGGCAGGCTCAAGCGTCTTGCTACGAGGAAATTGGGCAGTAAGAAAATCACCGACTGCGCACACGCGTGCTGACATTGCTCGTGACAGGACGAGAGATGCGGTAGAATGCCTGAAGCGCGCGTTACTGGGGGCTGATGCCCGAGAGAGCACGATAAACCTGAAGCTGGCAAAGCTGTATGAAGAGCTGGACGAGCTGGCCGAGGCTGTCGCGTATCACCGACGAGTAGTGGAAATATGCTGCGCAGAAAGTGCGTAGACGTGTTTGGCCCCGGAGTGTCGTGGCATGTGCTGAGACAACACGCTGCAGAGCGCCCGGCGCAGGACTACGCCAAGTCGAGCATCTACGTGGCTCGGTACGAGATGGTGACGCCTGGTGGAGATCTGTCGCTGGCGCGGGACTACCTGGAGCGGGTTGCGAACAGCAATGCTGAGGAGGTCACACAGGCGGCAGAATGGCTGAAGAAACTAAAGTCTGTACTACTGCTCCGGCCTGGGGTGTAATGAGCACGAGGCCAGCCCTAAACGAGCGCGGATGGCGTGGGCGGCTATTCACGCGGTCACGGGGATTGTCACCACGCAAAGCATACCAAACATAACAGAGTCAAGGAAATGTCCACCCAATCCTCGTTTTCTGTCCAGAGCTTTCCCCTCCTCCCCGTCCAGCAGTCCCCCAGCGCGCCCTCCGCCTCGCCTCCTACTTTCGTACACCAAAATCCCGCCGTCTCCTCCCAATCTGCCGTCGCCGGGCCATCCACCCCGCCGCATGGTGCCTTGAGCAATCCCTCCGATCACAGGTCACAGGAGGAACTTCAGATCACCCAGCAAACCGCCGCGGGGTGCGTCCAGACCCGCCTCGACCAACTTCTGCTCATCTACGCCTCTCAAGTTTTGCAGCGTGTCTTGCAGCGGACCACGCTGTTGTTCTACACCCCGATGTAGATTCTCCCTTTGCCGACGTTGCCGATGTTGTCAACAGGCTCTTGCCATATCACATCTTCCAGCAGCCAGAGGAAGACTTGAATCTACTCCTGGGTCGTATGCGGTCAAAGGGAAAAGAAAGGGCAGTAGTGCACAATGAAACTCGACAGGAAGTAGAAGGTGAGTGTGTGCTTGCTGCTCCACGTCTGTCCGTCCCGACTTTGAGATCGTCCAGACACGCGGTTTGCGTTGACCTGCTTCAAACGACTCAAGAGGCTTGAAGACCGACTCCACCGCGCCAGAATCAAAGCCGGAACCGTGAGTAGATGCCATTTTGCGCACTCCTTCCTGTTCTACAAGAGTTACAGCGCCCTTCCCCCGACGGACAAGCATATGTCCTAGCACAGTCAGTTCTCGAGGTCGAGAGATCCGAGACAGCCGCGATTAGCTCCGAGTTACGCAATGCAAGAAACGAGCTAGATGCGATGCAGCGCGAAAAACGGGCTACGTCGGCTGCCACTTCTGCACATCCGACCGTAACGACATTCCGTCCCACATACTACACCCAAGGGGCGACTTCCCAGTACTACCGCACATACTCTTATGCCTATACGCATCCGTACAGTACCGGCAACCAGGGAACTTCGGCGTTCTACTCTTCCCCCTTGGCTCCGCCCCAGGCCGCTGTTGGTGCTCCAAGCTACACTCCGTCGACGGGTCCAATACCAGTGCAGCTTCCTGTCACCTCCCTTTCAGCCTTGCATGCGCTTGGAATAGTGCCCGTTCCAGTAGCATCTGTGCCACCCCCGGATCAGCCCCAGCCGGCCGCGGTACTCAAGGGGTCGACGTCTAATGGCACGATGTTGAGTTTAGATATCAATGTTTCGCTGCTTCAGTCCACACAAATGAGCGGCTTGGCGATCCTGTTGAACTCGTTGATGACGCGAGGCGGCACGGGGACAGGACAAGCTGCTGTGGTCACCACTACCAATTCAGAACCCAGCGCTGAGCAACCTCAAAACGGTATTACTTCTGTGGTTTCCCGTGATGTGCCAGTTGTCAATCAGAGAGAAAAGGATGGGACCGGATAATAGACCTAACGATCGCTGTGTTGCACGAAACTCTAATCAAGTGTGATTTTAATCAATCACTCGGTGACCCTCGTTGCTATACTCTGATGCCCCTCAAATGCCAATCTACGTCAAGGATCTGATCGCTCCCTGAGCGGGTATACACTTCCGCGAGGTCAGCGCGTCTGTGTTTGTCAGCCAGTTGACCCTATTGATGAGACCTCGGTCGCCGAAGATAAGACGAATGGTGGGAGGTGATTAGGTACGTGTATGTGACGGATGAACTATGTGAATTGGTGCGTAGCCACGGAAATCATGCTTAAACTTGGATCGGAAACAAAAGCCTGCCGAGGGCGAGCATTTGAAAGATCCGATCCCCAGGTCCAGCCGTTTAGGTAGTGTCGCGTACCAATCGCGTTCTGGCTATTTGCGCTAGTTCCCCTGGATACTATCTGAAGGGAATGTCCCGTTGATTTGACAACTACCATGCCCACGACTCTAAAAGCACAGGTCTTTGGGTTCTTGGAAGGTACGTCGAGTCATAATAACCGTACCAACGGTCACACCCTGCTCTAAGCACGTTCTACATCTTGGCATCGTTGACAAATGCTAGCTAGTCCTTCATCTGTCTTTTCGCTTGCGTATATCTATTCTCACAGCCCACTCGATTATGCGTACCAAGCTGCCAGCACTAATTCAATTCTGCTATTGATGCTCGTAGCGAGATATTCTACATCTCATTTATTAATAGGATGCGAGCTCCTAATTTAACTGCACGCAACTTGTGCAAGACCAACCACGAGTACGATTCGTGCACTCGAGACCTACGCGGTCGCTCTGAAGAATACGTTCCTGGAATATGTTGTACAGCAACATGAGATGTAGGCATGGTGGATAGACGGGTTTCGGATCTGACGACGAACTATTTATGCATCCGTGTCAACGGCCATGGTAAGGCACCTGCAGGGATGCGGTTCCGCACTGGAGGGCGATCGTGCACTCAGGAATGTCTGTTGGCTGGGCGGGGTGCCTGGGAGGTTTTGAAGTGTGTATGGCCAAGGTCTCAAGATCTCATTTCCGACCTCCGACCGTCCGCAGTTGCTGCTGTCAGCTTTCCGTTTCCGGTGGATTATGTACATTGTAATACAACACGTGACCCGCCCTCACCATGCGTGATGTCCGCCACTAACGAGGATGCTGCCAGCCAATCAGCGTCCGCGCAGTCAGCCACATGGCCACGTACTTGCTTCCTGTGCAGAAACTCGACGCGTCCGACGCAAGCCAGGTCACCACACCCCGCACCTCGTCGGGGCGTCCAATCCGTCCAAGTGGATTCTGCAGAGACCACCTCTCCAGCAGCCCCGGCTGGTTGTCCAGGTATCCCGCAGTCATCCTGCCCCACCGCATCAGCCCCGCACAGCCATCGTGTCTGCCACTTACTGCGTGTAGATGTATCCGGGCGAGAGCGTGTTCACCCGTATCCGTTGCTTCCCGAGCTCGCATGCCATGCTCCGCGCCGTCTGCAGCACCGCCGACTTGGACGTGTTGTACGACACGCACGCGTGGCCCTGCGCACCGCTCAGTCCCGCTCGCTCCTCGGCGAGACTGCTCACCTCGTTTGTGATACTTCCCGACACGGACGCGATCAGGATGATGCTCCCCCCACGCCCGAATCGTGCCATCTGCCGCCCCGCTGCCTGCGCAGTAAACAGCACGCCCGTCGTGTTCACCTCCAGCACCTGCGTCCGATCAGTCCGTATTCAGCTCCCATGGCGCACCGTCCGACGCACCTCTCTGAACTGCTCCGCAGGATACTCCAGACACTCTGTGTGTGACTTCAAGATCCCCGCTGCCGCAACGCAAAAGTCAAATCGTTGTTCCTTGTCCCCGATCTCTCCCGCCTTCTTCCACAGCAGCGCCTGGTTTCTCACATCCGCGCTAAAGTACTCTAACCTCGCACCGTTTTCCAGTCTGCGCACGTACTCCTGAGACGCCTGGAACTCGACCGACGGCTCTTCTGGCAGATCAAAGCAGTAGACCACCCGCGCACCCGCCTCGGCGAGCGCGATCGCCGCCTCGAGTCCAAGGCCCCGGTTACCTCCCGACACGAGTCCGACACGATCGGTGAGCGCAAACTCGTCAAAGATTCTGGGGCGAGGCTTGAATGCAGGGTCCTCTCTTGCCCTGAGCGCAGCCGCGATGCCCGGCGGAGCGAGTGACGATACAGACTGTGCGTTTCTGTCGTCCGCGTTATCGAGAGATGCCATCTCCTGCGACGTTACCACTTGCTGCAGTGCTACCTGCAAACGATGCGTACACAGAGGCGGTGATAGGGCGTTGATTGAAATCCGATTGATCCTCGCCGTTCCATATTCCAACGACAGGGACTCGCACGCAGGCACGCGTTGCATACTCCAGACTTGTCCAGCTTCCCAGCCTATCTAGGCACATGAAAACGCTGGGCGCTTTGAGGGGGGATATCGATTGTCGATAATCTAAAACGATTATTATTATCATATCGTCATCCCTCTCCCTGGAGGGTTTCCCCCAATTACCCTGCTTTTGGTACTGGTGTGTGAGCCAGTGCTATTGCAGGCAAAACATATATGTCACACGACTGTGTCTGGCAGAAGTACTGTGGTGTCAGGTCCTCATCAGTGCAATTAACATCGTGCAAACACACCGAGTTTATTTAACATTCAGCCTTTAAGATCTCCCATAGGCCGCAATCACCTCGGATCTCTGACATTGCTTCGACTAGTACTAATGCGAACCTTTTCTTTTTTTGCAAGGATCATCGACAATCACACATATGGAGACGTGGACGTGGGCAGTGTCAGTATCAACATGATACAGAATTATGGATCAAGACGGGCTGTGTACGGTTTAAAGTCTCGCAGCGCGAAATCGAATCACACGCCGCTCCATTCTCGGACAATAGACGGGACTCTTGGGAGCAAGAATGGTCAGGCGGCTCCAAATCTTATTACTATTATTATTATGAGCGTCGCGACCGTAGCCTGCACATGGTGTGGCAAGCGTTTCCCTCGGACTTGATTCCGACGGCAAAGATAAGGCGAACACGACAGGCAAGATGTCCGCCCGCCCCTGTTCTCGCTCACGACGATGCTCTGGTCGTGCCCTACGACACTTCCCAAGCACGTCACGCTTACTTTGGCAGAATAGTTTACGCAGATAAGTGGACCGCGCGATGCCATCGGATGACCAAGCATCATACCAGCTGTGTTAGGAACCTCTCAAACGGCCGACCCGAAGAGGGAGACGACAATGCTTGTGAGCGAGAACGAATCTCGAGACTAGGAGATACATGAGGGACCGAACGCCGTCTTAACTACAGCTACTCTGGGCGATCGAACCAGATCCGAATGCAAGGCGTCAGCCCGACTACAAACGACAGGTCGCGATCGATCGATGGAGCGGCAGGTCAAGGGTCGGGGGTATTCCGCCGACCAGCTTCTGACAAGCTGACGCCTCGAGGGGCGATGTGGTTCTCGTGATCCATGAGGTGGTCCAGGATCAGAACGGACCCAGCGATGTCCTCAAGAATTCTGCTGCATCGTCGTGATTTCGTTGTGTAGCAAGCCTAGTGGAAACGGCTTCAAGAGATATAAGAACAAACTGGCAAGAGGCGACCATAAGAACGTCTTTCCGGAGGGAAGACCAAGTGTCGAACTGGCCCCGGATGGGAGTGCCACACGCTTGTGCCAAATCCTTGCTATCAGAAGACTGAGAGTTGAATACCGTCTCTACAGATACCGACGTTCCGCGCTGTCAACAGAATACGGGTGAAACAGAGGCGACTAGAGTGAAATAACAGTAGCCTGTACGGTACGGTGTGACAAATGCCCTGTCGTGGTATGAGCCTCTGTATCCAAGAAGTTTGAGGAGATATCTTACTGACCGACTATGGTCCTTGCTGGCACGGCGAGTACTCAATGAGACGGCGTGGAAATAATGGGGGCTGCAAGAGGACTGAAATTGGTGCGCTGTCAGTAACTCCCCGTAGGTTCACCCTTAGAGCGGTTGCACGGTTCTGGTAGTGTTTCAAAAGACAGCGGATCCTAGGTGAACGGCTGCCAATGCAAAGCAGCAAGTACGTCCCATTGGCAACCCCACCAGGCTCCCACCAGGTCGACGCGCTTCAGACTGAAGTGAGCGATGAATGAGTGGTGCCGGTATTGCTGGCAACACTGTATGTACTAGGCATATGGAAGCGGGCGCGAGCGCTGTGCTGGTCAGCCGAAGCGGTGGTTGCAACTGGATATAGAGTGGAGGGGGTGGTGACTGTTTCAGTTCACCCCCGTTCCTGACTACGCCTAGTGACCGAAGCAACCTGCCGTCCCTTGCGATACTGGGAACTGGATACGTCATCGAGGTGACCTCTACAGTGCTGTCCGAGGTCGCGACCACAGCTTACAGTAGATTACGCGAACCAACGGGGGCTCGAGGACCACACTAATATACGGGCTCGCCTTTGCTTGGGCCTTGAAAACTTCGCCCTCGCACGGGGAATTTATCTCTCTGGCTTTCCGCCCATGGGGCGTCAGATTTCCAGCGGCTCATAGTGTTCATGGTCTCAGCAAGTCGCACGTTGAGCTAGACTATCGATCCTGGGCAAGATACGTTTATAAAGCATCACTGTTCACAGGAGTCATACAGCGGAACACGATGGGGCACTGAGGATGGAATAAAACCAATCAAGAAAATGCACCAGTAATGCAGCCCAACATTGTCAACCACCATGCACGATACAAGGCACTCCAGCCCTCTTCGTCGACGATTCTCCTCGCGCAGTCGGCCAAACTAACATAAGGTTCACGCTCGGTTCTCAGACTGCAAGATTCAATGTCAGTGCTTGATAGATCTCGATAATTCTCGGGAACGCACCCTATGACATCCTCGTCAGCTCCGGCATATTCTACTGCTTCTTCTGTATCACCATCCTCCTCTTGAGAAATCGAGTTGAATTCAGGCGCAGCATGGTTCCGCTGTATAGCGAGCCTGATGGAAATGACTTCAAGAGGGGCCAGGATAGCAGTGCTGGCCAATGAAAGGACAAAGAATATAGCAAGCCTGACCACAGAAATGTCTTCCCTGGGCGGTAAGCCTGGCTGGGCAAGTTCAGGGAGGAGCAAGTGCCGAACTGTCCTCAGAAAGAGAACGACATATGCAATATGTGCAACCTTGGCTGCTAGAAGGCCGGGCGTCAAGTACAGAATCCACGGGCGCCGACGTTCTGTGGGTGTCAACAGAACACGGAGGGAATAGATGGCATTCAAGTACGGTAATTTGTGGGGGGTAGTGATTGCTCTGCATAAATTGAGTCTCTGTGATCCGAGAGGCTGTAAACTGATGAGAAAGCCATCCTACCTGTCTGTGATGATTGTTTGAGGCAAAGAAAGCAGCATGGAAAACAGAGCGTATGCCAGAGTCCCCAAGACACCGGTAGATGGGGTACTGTACGTCCCATGGCGAAGGTTACTGTCGCTCAGGAAGAACAACAGAAACAGAGTGATAATGAGCGTTGAGAGAAGTGTTGGCACTAGCGTACTGTTAGTAGTCGCTCGTGGGATGGGCGAGAACAAACACACTCAATCCTTTGTACAGGCCCGGCCATCCCTGGTGACAATTTTGAAGGGCGTCAATCACTTGAATATCGAAGCAGAGTAGTGAGCGTACCTCGATCCTGTAGACCCTTACCAGCATGGCGAAGAAAGAGGTGATGACTGGACCGGTGTGTGGCTGCACACCACCATCAGGATCGAGCTGGAGGCCCTTGGGGTTGTAATGAGCCCTGAATCGGACGAGAGCGCCGGCGAGTGGTACTAGGATCGCCAGCGAGACTGCAAGCGACCCCAGGAGCAGCAGCGAGTCGGAGAGGGTGAGCATGTCGTTCGAGGCAGCGAGCTGGCGTGGCGCTGCGCAGCTGCTGTTTCGAGCGTTGTCACGGCAAGTGCCTTGAGCGGGCAACTGCCGAAATTGTCACCACGCTCTCTTGAACTCGAACCACCACCACCCCCCTCTCGCTGCCATCCCACCCTGCCCCAGCATCTCCGTCCCAACATCTCCGTCCCAAGGCCAGTCTGTTTACGTTGGCCTTGCAGTACGGTGCTCTCTTTATGCCTTCATGTCCCCAATCCACAGCGAATATTACTTGTTCCGTTGAAAATTTTTTGACTTGCCATCTTGAACGGACTCGACATTAGATTTTTTATGATCCTGCACTTCTTTTCCAGGCGCTAGTTTCGGACTGCCAAACTTGGCGTGAGCCACGCATTCCCTCCCTCGGGAACAAGAACGCTAGACTGCCCTCTCGTTTTATTGCATTTCCCACCCTACTGTAATGGTGTCAAGGGATCGCAGTCGGGTATGACACAGTTTTTGGCATTCAATGTGCGTCTCTCCGGATGCTGCTTACGAAAGAGTGATTGGACGCGAGTACACCCGAGTCTTTTGACCTTTGCCTGTCGTGTTCATTCACGGGCTCAGCTTTCTTTCACCTCGCCATGGTGCGTCTGTTTTTTGTCCCTGAAAGAAGGGTTGCCCTTGACCAGCACATTATCCCTGGTTGTCGTGAAAAATTAACGTGTTGCATCTTACCACTGTCAGCATCAATTCGATCAGCTTCTTCACCTGGGTCTTTTGGAGGGGTGATATTTCGTCATTGTAGTGACGTGCACTGTGCGTCTGATGTTCTCCTTGTTGGACCCGAGATCTTCACCTTGTCAGTGTCATTGGTCTGGATGTCGTCTCTGCCGCTCTCGGCCTCATCTCCTCGGCCGAAGCTCGAATTGTCGGTGCGATGGTCGTTCTGACGGTGTTGCTACACATGCAAGCTCCTTGCCACGGTCCTACGTCTTTTGTTTTCTCCTTGTCGCCCACCTTGCCGTACTGGTTCTGGATATTGTTGCGCAATCCGCACTATCTCGTCGCTCACCGGGCTCGGACTCTACCCACTTGGCCACGCAAGGGGACACCGCGACTGTCTGTACCCATTTGTTTCTTGTATGCAGTAGATAGAGAAATACAGTTTTCTTTTGCCACATGCATTGACTCTCCGACGGCTTGCGTTGTCCCGTCTGTCTCCTTCTCCCACCACGCCAAAGTGGAGGTGTCAGTTGTCGTCGCTCCTCCGCACACCGCCCCCGCATTCCTTCTCCTTGTTCATGTCTATGGACGGTGACATCGAGTCCAGTAGAGTCGGTCTTGTATCAGTCCAGTTCTGCCCTGTTTTCTCACAAAGCGCCCGCACAGAAGGCTGCCCTTGATAGACTGAGATTTCGCAAAACGGCACGTCAGGACGTCTTTGACTTTGACTCCTCTCATCCCGTCGCCCTCGACGACCCCGCCCTCTTGTTCGCCGCCCTGCCCCCGCAGTCCAGAGATGCCTCCGTTCCTGCACGTTACCAACCACCCTCCACACCATCGTCTCACGGCATCATTCTCGTCCCGAATTCCAGCCCCACTGTCCCAGACGCCCATCATTATCCTCCCCATCAGCCACAGAATGTACACGACGTCCTACCCACGGCTGGGCCGAGTCATCACAATCTGTGGACCCAACCCGCCAAACCCCATCACCAAGACCCACTTTCAGCCTCGAGCGGGTTCACGAACGGCAGCAGACCAGTTAACGCGTCATTCACGCGCAGCTACGGTGCTGACGTGCGACGGGTATCCGAGGTCGATGGTTACGCGGATGATGGTCCTCCCCGAAAGCGTATAAATCGTGGAGGCCCCTCCGACGCATTACCGATGCTGAATTCCCACCCTCCCGACTCTCCCGAGATCCACCGCTTAGGACAGAGGCGTAAAGTGAATACGAGCTTGGGCGGATTATCTGCATCTTCCGACGATTCCATGCCGGATATTCGACATTCCCTTGAGCAACCAATTAGCGCACCATCTCGCGCACCTCGGGAACTACGCCCTGATTCTTCGGAGCCCACGGAGTCTCGAGAATCGATACAAAATAAAGATGCTTTTGCGGTGTTTAGGCTTTCTAACATTGAGCGTGATGTCGGTCTCGTACAGGCTGCATGGACACAAGCCGGTGGAGACGAAAAGAAGGCAACTAGTCTCTTGAACGATCCTCTTTGGAAACCCCCTTCCCTCGGTGCGGGATCTAAATCCCCTAGGTCAAATGTTATTCCCGATCCGCCTGCTGAAACGGGTAGAGTCGCAGAAGTCGACGAAGCTACTAAAGCTAACCGTGCCGCTCTGAGGGAAAAGGCCAAGAAGTCTTCCATCTATGCGAACAGAGCTATGCTAGATACCAACCAGTCCACTCCGACGTCTGTTGTTTCTTCGTCATCCATCCCCATGGTCGCGTCGCCGACGTCTCCCTCCACGCCATTTACTGTTCCGCGACGCAGACGTATCAACAAGGTTGTCATGTCTGACTCCGATCACTCAGATAGTGAGGATGAAGACGGGCACTCCCAGGGGTCACCCGTGAATAGCACAGAACTGGGGGCGTTGGACTTCCTCAATACAGCAAACACTGACGGGCTGCAAGAACTGACTGGTGCGGTCGACGAGATGTGATTCCGGCTTTGACTATACTGACTTACCATCAGGTTGTAGTTTGGAGCAAGCCGACAAGATTATATCCCTTAGACCTTTCACTTCTGTTGACGACGTCAATGCCAAGTTAGGTCAGGGCAGGAAGAAAGCAGGGCCTGCCGGCATAAGTCCTCGGCTTTTTGAAGACTGTCAACGGGTCCTTGGTGGCTATGGTGCTGTGGACAGTGTTCTCGAGAAATGTGAGCGCATAGGTGCGACTCTACGTGCGGCAATCGCGTCGTGGTCCACGGACGGCGTCAGCAACAAGGGCAAAGGGAAAGAGGACTCGTCGAAAAACGGGATTTCCGCGGTTGATGACGCCGAAGAGGGTTCACTGGATCTGAAGTCGGTAAAGCTGGGGACGAAAGAGTATTTTGCACAGCAGCCTGCAATACTGACCCCCGGAGTGATGCTGAAGGACTATCAGTTGCTGGGCATTAACTGGTTATACCTACTCTATAAAAAGGAGTACAGTTGTATACTCGCCGACGAAATGGGTGAGTTGGCTCTGCGATTTTCTCATGTCCAGCCTTTGTTGAAAAGCGTGTGTTAGGGCTTGGCAAGACCATCCAGGTCATCAGCTTCTTTGCTCACCTGAAGGAACGGGGAAATGTGGGACCACATCTCGTCGTAGTACCGTATGTCTCCATGGAGTTTTCACCTTGTGTTTGATGACCAACACGCCACCGCATAGATCGTCAACGCTGGAAAACTGGTGTAGAGAATTCGCTCGCTTCGCCCCTTCCATATCCATCCAGACTTACTATGCTAGCAAAGACGATCGACCAGCTCTGCGCCAGACCCTTATCGACACTCAATGTCGCCGTGGCAAGAACGACAGCGGTTGGGAGGTCCTCATTACGACATACAACCTAGCACAGGGCGATGAAAAGGATCGTAAGTTTTTCCGAAGAATAGAATGGGACGTGAGTGTGCTTTGGCTACTAATCAAGTCCTCGCTACTCATTCGTATTGTAGTGCATCGTCTTCGACGAGGGTCATGTACTGAAGAATTTTCAATCTCAACGCTATCAGGCACTTTTGAAGTTTGACGCCAGATGGCGTCTTCTTTTGACCGGGACGCCTTTGCAGAATAATCTGCAGGAGCTCGTGGTATGATGTTCCTTTGTTGTGCGACGAGTTCCATGTTTAATGTTTTAGTAGTCGTTGCTCAACTTTATTCTTCCGAACCTCCTTGGGGAGACCATGGATTCGTTACGGGCGATTTTCAAAACGAGGGGTGATGCTAAAGTAGCTTTGCTTTCACAAGAGCGAATATCGCGGGCAAAGAAGATGATGACACCTTTTGTCCTTCGGCGACGGAAAGACCAGGTGGGGATTCGAGCATGCTAGATGTGCCCCGCGTACTGACTTGCGCGCTAGGTGCTCAAAGACCTTCCTCAGAAGACCGAACGAATAGAGTGGTGTGAGATGAGCGAGCTTCAGAGGTCTATCTACAATGACGCTCTGCAACGATCCAGAAAGACCATACTAGAGGCGGAATCCGACACCCCCAGCACGTCTGGCACTTCGACCCCAATTGGGACCGTCGAACCTAGGAAGAAGAAGACTACCAAGACGCCGCGACCCAAGGACAAGTACGCGGAGAACAGCTCGAACGTGCTCATGGAACTCCGAAAGGCGGCCTCGCATTCGATGCTCTTCAGAAAACTGTATACTGACCCTATCCTGACGTCGATTACCAAAGTACTTTTGAAGGAGCCCGACTTCAAAAAACGTGGGGCTGTCTTTCAATATGTGAAGGAGGACATGGAAGTTATGACGGATGCAGAATTACAGCTCTTTTGCCAGGGATACAGGGTATGTATCTCCACGATCGGACTGGTGCTTGGTCGCCTACTGATTCATGACAAGTCAACGCGAAAGTACCTTCAAGACGAGAAGTGTTTCCTTGATGCCGGCAAAGTTATGGTGTTGCTGAGACTCCTCGAGGACTATGCCCAGCAAAAGCGGAAGGTCTTGATTTTCTCCCAGGCAAGTAGGGCTTACTCGGGAAGCACGCGTCTCACGTGAGGTATCGTGCAGTTTACACAAATTCTGGACATCCTCCAAGCGATCCTCAAGCAGAAGAAGATCAAGTATCTGCTACTCACGGGCTCGACTGCAGTAGATGTCCGACAGACGCTGGTTGACGAGTTCACGGAGGATGAGACCATTCCCGTCTTCCTCCTCTCTACGAAGGCCGGTGGCATGGGAATCAATCTGACCGCAGCCAGCGTTGTGATCATGTGAGTTGAGGCGATGGGTCAAACGCGCGTCTGTCTGACATAGTCGGCCGTTTTTTCATCGCAAGGTTTGACCAAGATTTTAACCCCCACAACGATCGACAAGCACAAGACCGTGCGTATCGGATAGGACAGAAACGAAGTGTAGATGTGGTGAAGCTGATAACGCGGGGAACGATCGAGGAAGACATGTTACGGCTGGGCGAAGCCAAGCTGGCACTGGATGAGGCGGTGGCGGGAGATGCCGAGGAGACAGAGGGAGACAAGGGCGAGAGCAAGCAGGAGAGGGAGATGAAGACGTCGCTGATGAACGTGCTTCGAAAACAGCTGGAACAACAGGACACTAGACCGTCTGGAGCTCAGGCAGCGACGGCCAGTTGACGAGCCTCATGCGAGTCATGTCTTAGTGTAACATACATGGAACATACCCTCCTCGAGGTCGTCCGGTCAAGCAAAGACAGACAAGCCGCGCATCAGGCGATCGACGCTAGCGCGAAAGTAGTCGTTGTCGATGCCCTGTTCGCGAGAGTCCATGGGCACCAGCGGATTCCTGGCCACGAAATCCACAAACGGGCCGCTGTAGATCTGGCGGAGGACGAAACGGAGGCCGTCCGTGGATGGATCGGTGAGGCAGACGAACTTGTAGCCTGACAGGGTTTCATACAAGTGAAGCCTGTATGTGGAGGTGCGGTAGCTTGTGAACTGCTCGTCTCTGGCGTGGCAGGTTGGACTCGGACTGTGCGCAGGGGAATACGACGGGCGTTACCTCGCAGACAGTTTCCTGATCATGTTGCGCAAGGACAAGATGATGCCGTACACGAGTTTGGCCTCCTCGTCAAACGGAAGTGGGCTGGATTTCGGAGCGTCGGAAGGTGGTTGGGCAGGGGCGGAGGCATCCTGGCCGACGGCGACGACGAGGCCCGTGGTCGAGGAGAGGGTGTTGCGCGGGCTGGCTACGGCGGCGTCGTCTGGGACGGGCGCGTCGACGGGCTGTGGGGCGACGGCGCGCGAGACGGCGGAGGGAATGCCGCCCTCGACAGCGGGCCTGAGCGGTTTCGTGCGGTGCCAGTCCTGGTAGTACACACAGGCGCAGTGTCTGGCAGCAGCGTCAGACCGAGCCACGGACCCCACCGCCCTCGTACCTGTCGAACACGTACAGGCTGTAGACCGTCATCGCGGTGGTGCAGGTCCAACCACCACCACCACCACCACCACCACCACCGCCATGCTCCCCGCCCACCACACGGCCACCACAGACAGGCCAGAGCCAGCAGAGGGAAAGCGCTGGCTCAGACGGCGCGAAAACGGTGCCCTGCTCGCCCGCCCGTGTGCGCCCGCTGACCCGTCTTTCAGCCAAGTTCGCGCACAACCCGCACGTCGCGCCCCCCACCAGCGCCGACCTCGCCCTGCCCCTCCAGGTCCCCCTGGCCACATTTCCCCATCCCCTCCCTTCCTACCTGCCCCGCTCCCTCCTCCTCCCGCCCGCGCGTCCTCCCCCGACCCTCCCATCCTCCTCCGGCCTCTTCTCCCTCTCTCTGCGTGGCGCCCGTCGTACCTTCCGTGCCCGTCCTCCCTCGGCCCACCTTATCAAAGCCATCGAGACCCATCTGATGGCATGGCTCCAAGGTGGAACCTACCTGAACCCCGACCAAGCAAAGGGTCTCCGCTTTCCTGGTGACCCCGTTGGCGGCAGGGAGGACATCAGGGAGGTCGGAAGGGAGGCTGGACGGCTCATCTGGGCCGTCAAAGCAGCGCCCGCCCATGCCGACGGTGGCTTCGAGAGATATGTCGTCCACTGCGTTGCGAGATGGCACGGCGTCGTCAGCTTCAGTACGCTCCTCACCACCATTCCCTCACCCACTCACACCGCCATCAGGCAGGGACACCGACGGCTGTCGTCTCACGTATCTCCTCCGTCCTAGTGTCGTTCGTCCAGATCCCTGCGTAGTCGCACCTTCTCGAGCGCTCGACACCCCTCCTGCGACCGATGTCTCCGATGCCCCCGCCTCGGATGCCAGCCTCTCCGACGTTCACACGACAGATGGCTCCGACGCCTCGGATGTTGACTCTGTCTCGGGCGACCTGCCCCCCGGGACGCGCTCCCTCTCCGACATTGAAGAATCCCGTGCTTCCTCCCCCGCTTCCTGGTCTGTCCCTGACGGATCCGACTTGGCCGTCGATCCGGAGGACGACCCTGGTTTCGCCGCATCAACGGAATCTCTCTCTCCTTCCCCACATGCCGAGCTCGACGACGACGTCGCGACGTCGTCCGCGGGGGACACAACCCGTTTGCCTTCTCGCCCCCGGAGTGTTGCTGCCGCCCTCCAGGCCGGATTCCATCTCGCCGCCGCGGTCGAACTGGAGAGGCAGAGCGAGCATCCGACGCCCTCTCGTGCCCGTGCCGAACGAGATCGCTTGCGCACGTCGTATCCTCGTTCAACATCGTCCCCTTCCCCAGCTCGTCGATCTCTGCATCGCTTGCCTGCCGCTCGCAAGACAGGTACGAGACGACGGAAGGCCAAGAATAACAAGAAAGCGCTTGCTGGCGTCGTGGGGGCAGATAAAGGATCGTTTTATGATTACCTGTTTGCTTGAAACGGACTCTCGGTGGAAGACAAGCCTATGCTGGATCCAGCTCTCGCTGGCTTCGTGTACATGTACTCTATCATACATGACTCGTGGTAGGTAGGAATATTCTATGGATTGCCTCGCTCTTTTCTATTGCGTGAATATCCTTGTCAAAAGGTATAGTGTCGATCCTCCCAAACGCTTCACACCACACGTCATCAGCTCGCTTCTTCTTGCAACCCCTCAGGCAGAAGGGACTCACCACCAGGTTTGTGATCGCAGCAAACGCTAGAATGAACATCAAGTATCCCTTGGTCCGCGACACTCCTGCGTCTGGGCTAAATGTACTCGAAGAGTCCGCACCTGACAGAATCAGTAGAAGGAGCACGCCCTGCAACGTTGTTCAGCAACAGCGTCTCGAAAAAGAACATCCCACTCACGTTCGACAACACCCACGTCAACAGTACGTTCGTCCTCACGTTTGCGTAATAGTCCATCGCAGCCTGTTCCTTCTCCCACTCACTCAGTACTCTGGGTTTTGTTTTCCCTCTTGGCCCTTGCTTGCTCTTAGTCCCTCCTTTGGCATTCGCAACGTCGGCAAACTTGGCGGCGCGCAGCGAGTCAAGAGCTTCCTCGTAGATACCGTTCACGTCGGCCGCCTCTGCGAGCATCTTGATGTCCACCTGGGAGTGCGAGTCCTGCACAGCAGCTCCGAGGTCAGCGTTGGGCACTGCATCTTGTTTCGTCCCCCACGAAATCTAACACGCGCAAAACAGCATAAACGAGACATGGGCGGGCAAGGCAAGGAAACACACGTCATTCAGGTTCGAGAACGCATATCTAGCATATAAACGTCGGTTGGGCCCGAAGTTTCAGCCGAATAGAAAGCCCCACTTACACACTCAAAATGCAAACGTATGTCGGAGTCAGTAGCAGATATTGCACAAAGCTGGTCAACAGATGCCATGGATCGAATGCAAGCAGTCCGCTTAGCACATAGACTACATGACCACGGTTCACGCCCGGCACGCAATCAGCAAATAATCCTCGAACTCGTGTAACGCCACAACCTACCTCCGTACGTGACACCGACGCTCAACAGCACAACACTTCCTCCGGCCTCAGAGGCGGCTGCTATCCCACAGAGGACAGATGCGATAACTAAGTAGACCATCAAGACGGCTAGAAAGATGGTCGCAAGCTTGTATTTTAGATGAGCACTACAACGCAAACTCAGCAGAAACCCTCCGGGTAGGAAACCCAGGCGTACGCTTTTGGCTTGTTCCCCATTGACATAAGGAAGCAGGCAATGATGATGGAAGCAAGAAAATACTTTCAAAAACAAAACAAAACAGTGTGTTAGAATGTTGGTCGTCAAAATGGGTGTGCCATACTTGAACTATTGCGTTGAAGTATTGGATGTTCGTCAATCCAAATGATTTATCCTCCAAGGATGAGCTCAGCACGGCCTATTTTCCAGATTCGTTATACCAATCAGCGCGACAATACAAATCAGTTCCTCACAAAAAAGATGTAAAAGTTTCCCTAGAACAACTATGGTCAGTAGCGCAACGTACAGGCCAGAGCATACTTACGATGCCAAACCATGAAAACGCCATGTTGATGCAATTGTACACTGTTTCTACAAGTAACGTCACCTTCCTCCATGGACTGTGCCCACTGCGCATGATTTGACCGACATGCGCAACGGCATAGACTGCAGCAAAGAAGGATCCATTCAGCCATCGCCGACGCTGAGATATGAACTCTGGGAGGGATTCAGGAACATCAGTCTCGCCGATAGCGCCTTTGACGTATTTGAGCACCCTGAAGGACCGATGGATGAAATGCATTTCGAAATAGCGAAATCAAAACCGTACCAGCTCGAGTTGGACTTCGCCACCAGTTCAAAACAAAGAATACGCTGGAAAGCATGAATTTGGAGCTTCACATTAACTCACGACTACCTACATCCTCTGCGAGATCTGCCACCCCGTCAGCGTACCAGCAAGCGAGCAGAGCGATCCACTTACACATGTTCGACGTGAAAATATCCGTATCACTGCCGTGGAGAACCTCGCCTTTGAAGTATGAGGCGAGAGGACCGCGACCATCCTTGTTGTTCAGCAAAGCAATATACCTGCGTGCACCGGCAGGCGTCACGGACAGTGCTCAGACATGATTATGCGCATACCTATAAGCAGAGAACGCGCCAGGCTGTACGCACTTGAATGCATGTTTGACATATGGAGGGGTCATACTCACCAAAACGCTGATGTATCCGAACATACTCTCGGTGGGCTTGTCCAAGATGTTGCTTAGCTTGTATTCGAAATTCTGGGCTGCAACTGCAAGAACGATCAATACGACAGGCAAATCGTGCGGCCAGGCCGCTTCACCTAATGGGTTCAAGAGGGATTTCCAGTTCTTGCCCTTGTATGCCGCGATCTCGCCACAAGCACCGCCGACGTTTGAGTTGACATCGAACGTCTTCCACAGACGGTAGATGCTGTTGTTTCCAGGACGAGTGCCAACGTCCAGCAATACACACACATTCGGCTACGTCACGCAGATCAGCCTGGCTCTGCACGGGCCCTCCTTGATCCTACCCACTTGCAACATCGGCGCAAACGCATTAAAGAACCATCGATGACTGTTGATCTTTTTCTGATTCTTCTCTTTCATGCAGAAGATGATCTGTGTGGGGACGATGCCTTTGTCTGGATACTTGAACTGGATGTTCGGATCCAGGGCGAATGAAGTAGTATATTCAAACAGGTGGGCGGTCACTTCCTTGTTGTTTACGGTGTTTTTCATGTGATCTCCAGGTTGATAAACACCTAGGAGGGTTAGGCAATCAAGAACACGAGGATGAACCTTCTTTCGTCCGTCCGCGACGATGCAGACGACAACCTACATTAAATGGTTAACTTGAACAGGTAAATCTCGGGGAAAGGGGCGAACCTTCTTCCACGCTTCTGGCCCCCAGGTTTGTGAACTCTTACGCGAGCAGAGGTGCGCGATATTCCGCATGACACCATACATGGTTCTGCAAAACAAAACTTCGTCCTCCTGAACACAGCTACCCATGAGCACTGTCGAAGAGGACGACGGAGTGGTATGCAAGCCGTACATTATACATAGTGATGACAATAAACAATTCGGTCGTACGGCCATTCTCGTTTTGACGGAGAAAGAATTTTTCTTTCTCGAAATCATCTGGGTCACAGGTAACGGCAGTGTATCTGGTTTTGATCATTTCTGGCTCTCCACGGTAGGGCAGGACAAGCTTGGGGGGGACACTGAGATCGACGACCAGGTTGCCGTTGGTGAGTTGAACGCGTTTCTTTTTGAGTCTACGATGGACCCGGCCGACGGGGGCAGGCCCAAAGTGCATGGTCTCGATTGGAGTTTCAGATTCGATGGAGATAGACAAGGAGGGTGTTCCTTCTCCGTCTTGGGGCTCGTCGTCACCCGTGACATCTGCATAGTGAGATATGTCATACCGGCCGTGCTGGTCGTTGTAGTCGTGGTGAAACTTTTCGGAAACGTGACTGAGGTCATGGTGTCTGGGATAGCTCGTATACTGGGCAACGTTGCTCTCGTCGAGTCTATAGTCCTCGTCTTCACCAAATGGGGTCGGGGAACGCGACCGTGGTGTGTGGTGAGCTTGACGGGGATAGACACCAGAAGAAAACGCTTCTGCGTCATGCTGGAAGTGGTCCACAGAACCATTATACGACGCAGAGAGGCCGCCTGAATCATATGGCGCGTATACGGTCGGCGTCGAGTTGAAAGAGCTGCCAACGATGTGGACGGGGACGCCCACCGGCGGTCGGGGAAGCGAATGGGTGGAGTGCTGACTGAGTTGGCTGTGTTGGGAGAGGGGACGCGTGTCCGAGTAGACAGAGTTGGGTCTCGAGTCAGCGAACGGGTCGTGTGCGGACGGGGGGTCATCGAGATCGAGGGTTTCGCCCGTCATGATAGTGGGCAGGAGCTGACCGGGTTGGTATCTCTCCGGACGTCTCGGCTGGCTCTCCGCAGAGTCTGGCGAGCTGGGGCGGGGTAAGGTGTCCTAGATAGCAAGAGTGGGAGCAGAGATACCTGTGCACGCCGTCGGCTGGCGCTGGTTTTCGTCGTGACATGCCTGCTCGTGAGTCGTGAGGACAGAGCAACCGGCGCGTCCACAACGCGTCTCGGTCACGTGAGTGTGTCGTTGTCCGTCCGCCATGTCCGAGTCCATGTCCAGCCCGTGGATCCGCGACTACCTCGTCGGTGTCGCCGAGGTGTATGGCGCACAGCCCTACAACGCCCCGGTATCAAAGGGAAAGAAAAGAGTCCAGCTTACAGACGTATGTCCCCCCTCACTCTACCGACCAGCCTGACGATCGCCCCCAGTTCCTCACTTATCAAGAAAACAGTTACGTCTGGGCTTGGGTGTCCGACAAGGACTACAGAGTGTCCGTCCGAATCTCAAAAAATGCCGTAGACGAATATAAGAGGTCAGTTGGACCTCTATACCCTCCTCGTTACCTCCCTCAATGCTCGGAGCAGCAAATATGGTCGCAGCATCCTCGATTCTCGCTTTTTCCTCGTATTTATTGCCAGCTATCGTCCCATGTTCTCTCCGCGCCCTCTCGGTTCAAACGTACCCGGAAATACAAGCGTATCTCACATATCACTCGATGTTGACTACGTCTCTTCGATAGGCACGGGGGCACACTTGTTTGGGAACCCTCGCGACCTTGAATCGGACCAAAAAATGAAAGATTGGATCTTGGGTCTTCGTCAGGATGGTGGGGGTGGGTGAGTTTGCGCACATATTTAGCGTCGTGATTTAATGCCCTCGTTCAGAAATGTTTTAAAACTTCGCAAACAGCAAGAGCTGGTTCAGAGCAAAGAAGCGCCTTCGTGTCCCCCTCCCTTGATACTGCATGCCCCCGCCTCTCAGCGTCAGACCACCACAGCCGTTGAGTGCGCTGCAAATCCCAAATCGGAAGGGCCCCCAGACTTCAAACGTGCGTATGCTAAACGCTGGCGGGTGTGTCAGTTTCTCCGTGTGACATCCGTGATGTGCTGATTTCAATCCCTAGAAAATTGAGGTCGACCCATGGAAGTTCGCGGCTAAACCAACGACAGAGGAACGCCAGCAACTCAACGGTAAGTACATCCCCATACACGTCAGATGGACTCAATTTGGCCTTACCTACACAGCGACAACTCCCCCTGCCGAGCCACCCTTGGAAGCTGCAAGCCAATTCGAATCTAGGTCTCTAGCATGTCTGACACCACGTCGTAATTCCTCGCCTACTTCCCTACGACGGCAAGGTACACCAACAAACTGGTCTCCGTCCAATAGGGGTAGCTCGGTCGCTCCAGACGATGCCCACGTCACCGTCCCCGAGAATGGGGCTCAGCAGGACGACGTTTTACCTGCTAGTTCACATTTACCCTCTGATGCAGAGGGACACATCACGGTGGGTTCCACGATGATCTCAGACACTCAATCCCTTCAGCCCCCCACACCTGCGCAACGCAGCAAGCGCTCGCTATTACCTCGCTCTTCCTTACCCCCTTGCAGTTCTCCGGAGATGTCTGCTCGTTCCCCTATTCCTTCTTCCCAGCAACTTCCGCGTTCGTCTCCGCTGCCACCTAGTTCATCTCTACCCATTCCATCCTCTTCCTTACCAATGCCCATGGGTGTTCGAAAGAATATTCAACGGAAGGTTCCACATCCTGGGCTCTCCGCTCCGCAACCAGACCCTACGAACCGCCCAGTACAAGTCCTCGTGCCTAATTCAGATACATCTGGCACGGGATCATCCCAGTCGCAACCGCAGCAAAATCAACCTCGATTATTGGCACGCCTGCCGGAATTCTCGTCGTTTAATCCTGTCGATGCATCCACGCCTAAAGAGATAAAAGTGGGTAATTCAACGAAACATGCATCAAAGATGCTTGCCGAGCCTCTAGTCCCACGCGGCGACGTCGACGAGCAGGAAATCACGTCGGCAGATGGCAAGTGTTTTGCTGAAAGAGCTGACACCAGCATAAGAGAACAGAACGGCTCAGAGTCGACTCGGACCCAACCGTCCGCACAGAGTACTGCGGAGATTACCAAGGGAAAGGGGAGGACGCGCGCTGTTGAGGAATCCGATACGTCGAGCGTAAAAGTGGACAAGAAACGTCGACGGCCGACTCAGGTCGACCCGCTTGTGCAGAAACGAGCGAAGGTCTCCCCCCGAGAAGTACGTCGAATTGCGTCGGGCGGGACTGCTAGTGGGGTCTTGCGCGAAGCACATCAACCGGACACCGAGGCACCCACTCCTGGGGTACAGTTAAGCAATCAGCTCTCGACCACATCCGCGGCATCGTCCCTCGTCCCTCAGTCAGCCAAGCCTCGCCTAGCAAATTTCGTTGTCGATTTTTCCAAAATTGATCTGGGCAAAAGGATGCCCGTTCCTCGGTTGGACTTCGAGAAAGACATCAAAGGCACGCTATTGAGAACTGGGAGGATACGAACTCTTGGAGAGAAGGTGGAGAAGGACGGCAGTGTCTATATCCACCTATAGCTTGCGGCAGCAGTTTTTTTATCGAAGTCCAACCAACAACTGACAATGACTCGGTTGTCAGTGGTGTAATGAACACGTTTGAACCTACCAATAGTCTGACTCTGACAATCTGAAGAAATCGCAGCAGCATTCTGGGTAAGCATTGCAACATGAGGTGCGACCCGAGATTCATAGCGTTATGTTCGGTCGCGGCCCAACCAGGAAGTCCTTCATGCCGAACCTCATTTGAGTCGGAAGGCAGTGCATGTTTCTCCTCATTTTCCGGCACACAACATGAGAAGAATGATCAAATCAAATCTGCAGACAACACTTCAGAACTCAAACACTCCAGGGAATTAGTCCCGTGCGTAGTGAAACAACCTGCTGCTTCCGAATTCATTGGTGCCATGGAAATAATTCCAGTGCCCAAGCAACGCGTATTACATTACTAACCAGGCCCGTAGCACAGCGTCAGCGCACTGGACAAGATTAATCATCGTGGTCATCTGACACCCGCACTGTAGTATTTGCATGATTATTTGTCCGTTTTTCGCGCACTCGCGAATAGGAACCGCTCGCCAACCCAGGCAGTCGTACGCGACGAACGCGACAATGCAAAACTAGTCAGTATCCCAGATCTAGCAATGTACGAATGACCAATTCGGTAGCCCAAGACCGACGACGAGCCGGGACGTGAATGGAAACATTATTGGCACATTACATCGACCAGTAATACGCTCGCCCTTGACATCTTCAAGGTCTTGGCAGTGCACCGTGAAGCTGAACACGGCAATGGTCAGTTGGGCTGCGAGTTTTCTGGTTTTGCTGACTCGGGAGGCGTCAGAGCCTCTTTTTGGCAGACGAAAAAAAAAGAAATAGTGAAGAAACAGCGTTTCAACATGATGCGTGGACGTCGTACCGGACAGTGAATGGCAAACGCCAAACGTACCTGTGACAAGGATGCCCCATGCTCAGAATAACCGTACATGAGGACGAGAACGGCGTTCTTCGAATACCAGTTCCTGGCGCCACCCATCTCGTTGTACACAAGGTGAACACCTGCATCTGAAAAGTAAAAAAAATACCCACTGGGCGCAGTAGAGCGAGGAGTATGTAAGGCACAGCGGAGGTTCGCTACCATTACATTGCCTTCGCCAAGTCTAGGGTCGCCCATTTCACCTTTGTGGGGGCGGCAGTACTGAGCAGACGATCAACTCACAACCTTTACGTTTCTCAGTACCGCCCGGTCGATTTGTTGTAGTGACCGCCAAGTCAAAGTCGCTAAAGGAAGGTGTTCGATCGTCACATGGGATATCTCGGATCCCGCAGACTGCCTGAGTAAGTAGACCAGCAAGGAAGAGGCTGTCGTGGATAGCAGCCTGCGACGCCTCCTCTCCGTACCATCAATAATCCAGGGATGATGAGACTTGGGAATCGGGGTTTCCTTGCTACCTCAAAATAAAGCAGAGTATCAAGACAGTACTTAAAGTTGAACCTGCATATCAGGCACTCGGCGCGACGCGACGACTGCAATAGGAGTCACGTGGTGAGACCGCACACCCCGCGTGCGCGGGGTTATTTACAAAAAGTTAACTACATCCATTCCACAAGTTGCTCACTGACACGAATTTCATGCACATCTCCCCCCATTGCCTGACTTGCATCTCAGGACGTGGTTATTCCACCGCAAACAGAAATCTGTCATAAGTTCATTGAGTGGTACCATTCCATCCCCGGTCGTTAGTTTATCAGAGATACTGAAACTTACACATTGTCCTGAAAGGAAGAGAAGAGGAAAATCAGCGGACGTGCGCGGAGGAGGGAGCCAACAAAGGAGGCGTACCCGTGATGAAGTGTGCTTCCCTTGATGCGAGATAACTCACGACACTTGCCACGTCTTCCGGCTGGCCATGATAGGTCTCCTGGAGATAGCCTAGTAGAGAAGGATAAACGCAATTGGCACGATAAGAGAGCACGCAATGCTACAAAATGAGTCATAACGCACCTCTAAGCACCATTTGGCTAACTCTTCATCCAACTTTTCAAGTTTCTCGTTAGCACTGAGCCCAGTTCTCTCTATCGAGAGTTCAAACCTGGTTCACAAACGAGGAACGACGCGGACACACACTCGTCGGGGTCTCGATGAGACCAGGAGCATACGAGTTCACGGTGATCCCATATCGCCCAAGCTCCAATGCTGGTGTGTACACTTAGATCTCTTCTACACCAAAAAGCAGAACAAAACACAATGGTTACCGGCTGATTGCGTCAGGCCTCTGACAGCAAATTTGCTCGCAGAATACGCTGAAGCACCAGGGAATCCAGACTTTCCGACCCCGGAACATGCGCCAATGATACGCCCTCCACGTCCTTGCTTGATCATCTGTGCCGCCGCATGTTTGTAACACAGGAAAACTCCGCCTGCGTTGACGGCCATGATTTGGTCCCACTTCTCGACTTTCGCTGCAAGTGCCATCAGCTCGAGAAGCAGAGATCTGGGGAGCATCGCCCACTGGAGACCAGCTCTATCAGCGTGCCAAGCCCAGCATTGGCCACCATCTATGAGCTGCATGTGAACGGATTCAATGCGAGACTGCACGGCGAAACTCACGACATCCAACCCCCCGAGTTCTTTAGCAACGCCATGTACCATCCCTTTGACATCATCTTCGATGGTCACGTCTCCGGGAACCAGGTGGGTCCTGCGACCAACGTTCTCGATTTCACCCGCGACCGTACAGAGCTGGTTCTTCTTGGAGGATATGTCATTGAGTCCGATATCGAAACCGTCTCTGGCGAGACGAAGGGCGATGCTGCGGCCGATTCCCTGGGCGGACCCAGTGATGAGAGCGACGCCTTTGGCGATAGACATGAGCTCAAAGAGAACGCACAGTAAACCCACTTCGCGGTAAAGTTACGAGAACCGGCGAAACGAACATGCTGTGCCGTTTGTCACGTTTGTCAGGTCACGTCGGAAAACCCCGGACTGCGCTCACCCATGTGATGACTAAGCATCCGTCCGTCCTCGTCCCGTCCTGCGCTGAAGGCCGGCGGCAACGTCGTGTGCACCCACCCCGGGTCCACGACCGCGATTTAGACTGAGTCACTGACCGTCGAGTTCCAATCACCTCGTCCGACGCCCGGCCCGGCGCGTCTCGAGAGCGAAGAGGCGTCTGGCAGCTGGGCACAGGGTGCCAACTAGTACCACCCTGGTACGTTGGTCGCCACAGCTGAGACTCGCAATTGCACGTGACTTTATAGGCAAACCCCAAAATGAATACGTAGGCGCGACCCGAACGACGACACGACTTCGGGTGAGCTCATCACCCCTCTACGGCTTTCTTCACATTCTCCCGAAAATGATGGCTGGTCTAGCCCCAGTACGAAGTCGAGCAATGGTCCAGACGACTTACAGTTGCCCCTGAAGCATCCTCGACGCAAAGATAAAAGGGCGATGTGACGTAGATGTCTCGACGGCGCATTCGCGTAGAGCGTCACCCTGTGCAATGATAGGGAAGGATGAACTACGTATTCGAGACACCGAGGTCTTCACGCATGATTCTGAGGGCGAGCCGATGAGGCACGACCGACCTCGCGGTTTGTGACCGCCTTCAAGTCGCTCGACCGGCTCGGCCAATTTGAGGGATCGTCACGCCACAGAGTCGTGAAACAAACACGAATTATATATTCACTTGCTCATAAATGTATATGGTAGTGATGTATATTTTTCGTAGTAAACGTACTCAGTCGGGAGACTCCGGACTTCACGATCTTACTGCTATATGCGAACGGACGTACAAGTACGGTACAACGTACTCATCACCTTGTGGGGACAAGAACTTGCACCACTGACCCATCCACACATCCACCAGAGTGGGTTTCCCCTCTCACCCCATAGATGCCGCTATGTATGTGTGTAGCTCACGACGCACTGCGCACGACCTATGTATAATTGCAAAACAACACGGATGTGATATATGATAGGCGAGTAGTCACAACTTTGCGGCTTACGTTGACAGCGAGGCTGCTACTTTGGGTTAGTCTCACTGTCTCACTGACCTTGATTGTGAGCTATATCTTGTAAGACTTGTACAGCTAAGTACTTGTTTCGTTTTGGTCTTTGTTCTTTCTGACGAAATAATCGCGAGGGTGAGGTACCATATATCATCCTCAGTAATTGAGACGTAAGCCATTCCAGAAATCCGAACAACGCGCTCATCGAGCATAATCAGCGCCATTAGTGTATAGGTTTTGGGTGGCTCGAGCTGGAGTGCCTCCACGCTTGCGCAGGGCGAGTCTGCCACCGTCCGAGGGGGCGCTATATGTATGGTGGGAGCACAAGCTGTGCCAGCGCCATTGCACTGGGAACGTGATCTAATTTGTCGAAGGGCCCAGCCGTTAGGGCGAGGGAGTGGGTGACTCGGGACTCGGGAGGACGTGGTCACACGACAAACCAGTAGCGATGGCTACTTCTGAACTGATTGCACTAACTGAAAAGATTGAGGGTGGAATGTCTCACGAGCGGGTGCAAATTCTCTGCCTGATTTTCGTCATCTCAGCCCAGCTTCGACGTGAAGCCAAAGCAGGTGGTTTCTGGAAATCAGCGTAGTTCAGTCGTCGAGGGGTATGTGCACGATTACCTAATTAGCTTGACCCCTGTCATCACGCGAACATAAGTCCTACTAATCAGCAGATTAAGCGGGCCATTCGACACCAGAATGGTGCCCCGTTTAGTTAGTCCAATCGGCTGTGCAGCCGGGGCAAGGTATTCAGCCCAGCTAGCCAATCAGAAGCTTCTGTTTGTTGCAACTGAAGCATTCGTAACCCTCTCCGCTTACTTCATCTTAGCTGTTTCGCAGATGTAGAGATGAACAAGTGTACTATAACTAAGTGGCTGATATAACAGTGCCGCTTCTCAATATGGAGGAACGATTGTTTTACGCTCACCAAGAGTCTGTTTCTTGCGAGCCTATGCCAAGACCTGTTTGGTCATAGCGGCCGCGTCCCGAAATACCATCGAGCAGAAGTGATTAGTCCTTTCTCGTCCCACTTTGTCCGCAATACCACCTACATTCCCAGACCGCATCCCCTGCACGTGTACCCGGTATTCTGCGGGCGCACAAGCCTTTCCGCTAGCGCCCCAGAGCTTATAGTCCGCCCCGGAGATCGGCTGATTGATTTACGCATCATCCATCATCCATCATCCGTTTTCCACTCGTTCTCCTAGGCTCATGTCTACCGCCAAGGGTGTCGCACTCATCACAGGATCTGCCCAGGGCATCGGTCACGGTATCGCACTCCGTCTTGCTAGGGATGGGTTTGATATCGGTCTCAACGACATCCCCTCTAAGAGTGACGAACTCCGTGCTGTCGCCAGTGAAATCGAGAATATTGGCCGAAAAACCTATATAGCTACCGGAGACGTGACCGTCGAAGAGGATGTGAAAGGAATAGTAAGTAGCGTCGCGGAACAGCTCGGAGGCCTTGATGTCGTGAGTACCCTGTGCGCAACCCCCCGTCGAAATTCCTATCTGGGTGCGTAGATGGTAGCAAATGCGGGTATCACACACACGGCCGAGCTAGTGTCTAGTATGTTGCGCTTCCCGGCGAATCGCAACCTGATCTGACATGACTGTGGATTGTAGCCGAAGTCAGTGTATGGGACCGAGTGATGGCTGTCAACGTACGGGGAGTTTTCCTGTGTTACAAACATGCGGCGGCACAGATGATCAAGCAAGGACGCGGAGGGCGTATCATTGGCGCATGTTCCGGGGTCGGAAAGTCTGGATTCCCTGGTGCTTCAGCGTATTCTGCGAGCAAATTCGCTGTCAGAGGTCTGACACAAACCGTCGGTAAGTATCTCGTTTTCATCCTGTTGGCCTGCTCTCAGGTAGAGATTCGCGACTGCATCAGCACTAGAGCTCGGACGCTACAAGATCACTGTGAACTCGTATTCTCCCGGCGTCATTGAAACCCCGATGAGTGCGTGTCAGCACTGTGTCTTGTCACCGAGCCAGATTTTGAAATCCGTATAGAGAACAATGCACTTAAATCCGGCGGATCGCTTGACAAGTTGGATGCAGAGTTGGTGGAATGGAGCAGGGGAGTGAGTAGACCTGTCTCATGGCATCGTACATACTCTCATCACGTCCATCATACTCGTCTATCTTTGGCAGTACTTAAACAGAAGACCAATCAAATATGATGGCAAGCCAGAGGATGTAGCAAGTATCGTGAGTTACCTGGCATCGAAGGAGGCACACTTTATTACAGGCAAGTACTCTTTCAGTTTCCTCTTCACATGCGTCTGCTGATCTTACTCCTCTAGGACAATGCGTAAGTATCGTCATTTCTTGATAAAACCGGGCAGTGTGACATACCTCCTGATCTTGCGACAGCTTGCCGTTGACGGTGGACTAACCTTTTCCTGAGATGTATCGGTCGTCGGAAGTCAGTGTTGGGTTTCATGCCAGCAGTCACTTTGTCAAGATAGTCAATCGCATGTAATTGTATCTGAGAGACCTCCCGAACAGGAATGTCGCGACGCACCAGCAGTCTGACATGTGCACGAGAAAAGGCCTGGGCCTCTAGTCTGCAGGCTAGAAACGCACCAAGGTGTCATCTATTCATGGTACACGCAATTGTGACCGAGACCTGCGACAATAAACGGATGGAGAGAGTGGAGAATGACTATACCGTTGCCAGACGACGACATCGCCGCTGTGCCCTATCCGTTCAGTGCGAGCTCTACTATGTCACTACAGCGCAAGAACAGCGCACGACATGAGCACGGGCCAACTGGTAGATGGGCCGTCCGCTTGGTAGCGACTCGTTGTCATGAGCACGTAGCACTGAGGACACCCGGGCTTGGGCCTTGAGCCCAGCTTCAGGCCGAGCCGGGCCGAGCTCTAAGTCCCGGCTTTATCCTGAGAGAGCCAAGGACCTGGCGTACGATGATTATCAAAAAGCCCGACAGCCTGAGCTAGGGCTTTCGGGCTGGCACAACACTAGACTTGCCATGCCAATGTGCAGCACCCAACAGGACCCCAACTCCTATTTACTCTGTAGCTCTCAACCAACTGGAAATGACAAGCATGGAAAATCTTCTCTGCTCAGTACAATCAGCTGTTAGGACTTCCTTTCCTGATTTTCCCATCTGCTTGTCATTGTATTCTTTTGTTACACATTCATCATATTCCCCCATACATTCACCATGTGCATTCCATCCCCCTCTGTATATGAGATAGCCAGGCCCATCCTGTATATCTCATCTTTGGAATAGTTACTCATACACCAGACTAGGGAGTCATTACTGCATGTTGCCTAACATCAGCCAGTAGCTGTTATGGTAAACTACGGGTTGGCCCAATCCGCAGCTACGTTCATCAGCGCACACGTTGGAGAAGTCTTTCCCACACCATACATTGACGATGCCCTTGCTCCTCGGAACGCCCTAGACGTGGTAATCCCTCTCAATGAGGAAACCTTGCCGTTGTACCTCGATTTGCTGTCCATCCTGTGAGCTCGCCTTCCTTATTTGTACTTCTACTGTTACACTTCCACATCCGGACGTTACCACTCCCACG